>JACEIK010000938.1:312956-341858 GCA_018107945.1 Datura stramonium
TCTATAGGAAATTAAAATCAATTGACTCATAAGAAGGTCAGTACTTTTCAAGGAATGTACAAAAGTAGGTTAAAGCTACTCCTCTTTTATTGTGCTGGATGATTTTACCCTTCTGATGACGGCACACTTGTGAGTAGCCGGCAGAAGTGGGGCACCACTCTATTACAACAAGGGCCCAGTGACCTCCGTAGCACTTGGTCGTTAGAACCGGTGGTTTGCAGGTGTTGATCCATGTTCCGCCAGTATACCTCCAACTTTATCACAATGTTCTCCTGCGTTTGGCCGGCGTTTCGCCAGTGTCATCAGGTGGAACGCAAGTCCCGTTCTTTAATCTCCATGCTTTTGTTCAATTTCTTACTTTCTCTCTTTAAATTGAATGCTTGCAAAAACCAATGAGAAAGAGCATAAAATCCTCCTAAATGACTTGAAAACCAAGTAAAAGCTCATGTTTAAAAGCGTAATGAGTTGGTAAATTACCAACTCATCAAACCCGCGAACTTGAAAAATTTCTTGTCCTCAAGCAAGAAAATTCCTTACAGATGATAAAATTGAAGTAAGCATGTCCCACTACATGCGATTTTGCACAAGGGATCGATTGGACTCAGACAACCCCAAAATCGCTCACCAACTCAATAAAAAGAAAATTGCTCAAAAATTTATGCAAATGCTTCAAGAGGTAACCACAAACAATTAGCATGATTCTCAATAGTTTATTTCATCCAAAACAAGAGGCATGGTCGATCCAAGAAAGCTTATATAGAATCATAAGTCATTGAAAATTCACATTCAAAGTTTGCCTTAAAGTTCACTGCATTCTTCTTTTAATCAGATCTTTTAGCATGTGGAAGCATGTTCCCCAAGGAAGTGATGCCACTCACATCAAGAGAAAATCCAATTTAATTTTCAAGCAATTCATTCTCTAAGGGATTATAGAATGAAACAAATACGCTCACTCCCACAAAGAAATTCTCGTGCAGACAACTTAACCCATAGGATTGCCTTTCGTGTAACTTGCCACTAATGTAGAGTTGATACACGTAAAATAAATTAGGACTTGGAGGTCATAATGAAGGCTAGGGATAACAGTAGGATGACTTTATAGTTCTAGTGACTAGAACCTCTCTAATGCCTTTTTTGTAAACATTTTTGTGTACTCCATTTTCTCTTGAAATTACCCCAACCTTATCTCTCCTTCATCAACATTTTCACTTTTGTAATAATAGTCACCCTTATATCTCATTAGTTACCACTTTTAATCTCATCTAAGAAAGAGCTAGCACCTTTCAACAATTCTATTTTCTCAAAGGGTTAAAGGTTCTTTTCAACCAACCAATTCATTGATTTCCTCATAACTTGGTGTTCCCTCACATTGGAGCTCACATTATTTTTCCCATTTTCCTTTTGCAACCCCAAAACTTAGTATTTTGCCTCATTTCTCCCTTTTTTATTCATACACTTTTGGGCCTCATGCATCATTTTTTCTTTTCTTCTCAAAACTAGCATTTGGGAGGAGGGGTGCCAAAAGTTGGGATAACAAAAGGGTAATAGGCTTGTAATGTGATTTTCAAAGTAAAGGTTTAAAGGCTCAGCATTGTCTAGCATAGATAATTGTTCAAGGAGGTCATATAATTGAAGTAGCTATCAAAAGAAAGCCTAAAATCATGTTCTAAATGTAGCTACATCTAGGATTTTACCTTGAGTCACACTTAGGGAAAGTTCTAGACAACCATTTATGCATGTAAATTATGCTTAAACCTTACCCCACAAGGCATCACCATCCATGGGGTTCACAATATTTTCATAACCACATCAAGAGTATGACCTAAAATAAGATAGCATGTAAGTCAAAAGCCACATAAAGAATGTGCAACTTATAACAAAAGAGTACTCAACTTTTAAATTCAAATGCCCGTTTTTCCTCAAAATTCATTTTTCAGTTCCATTTAACAAATTTTTGGTGGTACCTATCAAAAGCAATCACAATAACCGACTCAAAAAGGACTCTAAACATGGAATTTCCTCTTAATAAAGTCGCCTCTCAATCTACCATTGGAAAATGCCACTCGATTCAAAAATAAAAGAAAAGTAAAGGAAATCACTCCTTGGGAAATAACCATGGAATAAGAATAATCCTTGGAGTTATATTTACTTACTTCTATGAAAAAAGGCGGTTGTCATGTCATGGGTCATCCACATTTGGAAATTTACGATAACCCATTATTAGCACTAACAATTATACCAGCAACATTTGTTTTAACAATAAGCCAGGCAAGGGCATTCAACCAACTTGATCACAAATTAAAACTAACAATCAACCAAAGCATAATAAATTTTGCCCGACAAGGGCAATGAAAAGACCAACACAAGTCTAATCATGACAAAAAAAGGGATACACAATCCACCCCAACTATGAATTTACATTGTCCCCAATGTATACATCAAGAGCAAAGGATGGTAGGGACTCCCTGATGCTACTAGTCGTCCTCATTATTATTGGCCTCCTTATTCTCATCAAAGTCGTCCATGCACAAGTCTGCCTCATCATCTACACCTAAACCCTCAAATAGATCATCGATAGGACCTCAGGCTATAGATGTGGAATCCATGGCTATATCAAGGATACTCATATCTAGGTCTACTAGTAGTGTCCAGTCCCTCAACTCTCTCACCTTAGCTCAGAGATAAGAGACAGCTCCCTCAGTGATATCCACTCTTGAGCATAGCTTGGTCAAGTTGTTGAACACAATCTTCATCTCCCTCTTCACTATTTTAGCGATAAGTGTAGGGAGATTTTGATACAACTTTTGGAGTTGGCTCTCATGAAATTATGTCATCTCAGCTAGCTTTTGTATTCCGCTTGGGAGAGAGGATGTAAAGGAGGTGAAGGCCCTCTAAATGGTGCTTCTCCATATGTATACCTCGATGTCTCAGGGTGTGGCATATTGATGTCGGGAGCAATAGGGCTCTCCTATATGCCATAGGAGGTGGAGCCCTTGGGAAATGCTCGAAGCCTCTTTCTTTCGATCTTCGAAGCATCCACATCCCTCTTTCTTTCAACATTGATAACACTAGTAGAAGAGTTGGGAATTTGTCAGAGAAAAGTGGTAACCCTACTTGGAGACACAACTGGATGATGAGGACAACATATGGCATTGAAGTTCCCTGTTGTCTGGCCTTGCAATTCATTTGAGTGGCCACTATCTCCGCAAAGTTGATGTGTATCCCTGTCATGATGTAGTCAATGAGTACAGCCGCCTCTAGGTTCACACATTGATCATTTTTCAAGGGCATAATTTAGACACAAACAAACTCCAGCCGCACCTTGGTCTCAAACTTGAGATCATGCCTTGATATTTCACCACCCAAGGAGGTCCATAATGGCTGACCATTGGCAATAATGGGAGCTATGCAACACAACTGATTTACTTTGGTGGCCACTTTTGCTACATAATCAGTTCTTAGATAGATCTCACCCACCCAAAGTAGTGCATTTATAATGGCTGAAGTGAAATCTACCTCTACGCCTCGAACATTGACTGAGGGAAGGTAAGGGAACTCATCAACCATCCTCTTATGTTTCATCGCCTCTTGTCGTGCATGGTAAGATGCATAGAATTTTGCCATGAGGTTGGTGTATTATTTTTGGGAGAGGCTCAGCAAACATGCGCCATTGTCGGTGGTTGAATGGAGCAGTGATGTTCGGGAAATCATTCCCCAGTCCTACTAGATCAAAATGTTTCTCTGTGGTGATTAGCCTTCCTTCACAGATGACATAATATGCCTTCACATCAGGCGCACTGAAAAAGATGATGGCATCTCTAGTATTGATGGGGGTTGGGGTTGCCTTAGTCTTCTCCTTGCCTTTACATTTTGATGTGGAAGGTGCATTTCCTTTGTCCACTTGCTTGGAGAAAGTCATTATATTGCAAAATAAATATTAGGTCCACACACTACTATTTTTGTGTTTTTGATAATATGCAAATAAAAGAAACTGTCACGACCCATGTCTATACCCTGGACAAGACACAGTACTTGAAGTCACAAGTAACCGCAAGTCCACCCATGGCCTATCACAACACTGGTAATTTTAATAAACATATGTGGAAGCTTTAAATGAAGAAAATCATTCAAAAATCTATATCATAAAGCTTTATACAACTGAAAACAAAACTGAAAATCTGATTCTGTGTCTAAAAGACATCTATATCTGATGAGTTGTTGGGACAAGCCCCCAGCTAACTCTAAAGTCTACTGGATGAAATAAAACTGAAGAAAAATAAACACCGTCTTCGAAAGATGAGGACTCACCATTGGTGTAGCTGAAAACTCCTGGTGGATTCTGCTAATAATGCTAAGATTGAGAATCTGCAGGTGTATCATTAAATGATACAACATAGAAGGTATTCGTCAGTACTTTGAATGTACAAAGTAAGTAGGAGAAAACATAACACGGAGAATATATAACTGAGTTGTAATGACATGCAATGACCAGCTGAATAAATAGAAATATACTGAGATGGTCAAAATGACCCTATCTGATGGTCAAAGACATGCCCTGAATCTGAGATACTGATTTGAACTACTATATGAATTGATCTGTACTGAGTAATCTGAAATTGTTTTTAGTTGAGCTAACTAGGATTGTACTTACTATAGGAGAGTCTCTAACCGATATATAACCACGTGAGTTGGATGTGGAGTCTTATGTATACACCCCATCGGTAGGACTCAATATACCTTGCCAGGGTATAAAGGCATGAACTGGGTGATCATAAGTCTAGATCCATAAGGCTAGTAAAATTTACATATGGTGGCAGTGTAGTTCTGGGAACCTGGATGCGCTGGAACCCCAATCCCTTCTCGTTGCTATGTCCTACTCCCACTGGATGGTCCTAAAATCACTACTCCTACCAAGCTGATAGCTCGAAACTGGGGCTTAAGACTAAGTCAGAGATACTTATCTGGAAGTACCCTGAGAGTCTTATCGGACCAGATTTAGTAACTGGTGTTCTATGACTGGTCAGATTTGCTTAGCTGGAAGCGTCCTAACCATCTAAAGAAAAAACTGATAACTAGAAGTGTTGCTTCTAAGACTGGTCATAGCTGCTTATCCGAAAGTGTCGTAACCATCTAAAGAACCAACAAAAATCTGATAACTAATGTCTGAGTCTACATACTTTTAACTGGGAGGCACCACTGACACCTCGAAAAAAACTTTAGCCAAACTAATCAACTAACATTTATGAAATTACTGAGTAGGCTAGTATCCTAATTGAAACTGTACTAGCATGAACTGACTAAGATAAACAACTGATATTAAAAATATGGGAAATCCCAACACTAATAACTCACCATTCTATAGAACTCTAAGTGTTTTGAGTGGTTTGAGACTTTGAGGCTGAATATACCAAGATACTAATTCTACACAAGGATCTATGTCAATCAGTCATAACTCAATCAAAATCTAACATATCAACATAACATTTCTGTTTTCAGTCTAAATCATGCAAGTTCTACCCTAATTTATGATAAGGACCAAGACTAAGGAACCTTTAGCTAACCAGAGGCCTGAGAGTCTAGGGAAATCATAGACATACCTTTTCTTAGTCAATTCATAGAATCAAAAATCCAGAGCGTAATATACGTTATGGGTTCCTTATTCATGCAAGCTCATATATTCATATCATACTTTAAACATATATAATGAAATCATGGTAAAAGTCATGTACATACTTCATAAGAGCCATATCTTGAAAATAGTGCTAATACATAGTAAAATTCTAGAAAACATGCTACCATCATTTCATATACTTAAATCAAGAATTTGGGAGTAATTTCATAACATACATTGTTGCTTATCATGAGGGTCTTGAAATTAACAAAAAACCATATGAGGGATCATGCTTAGATTGATATCTTAAGACATAATTTTTTTCTAAAATTTAGTAACTAGGGTTTTACATAAAATTCGGGAGACAGGGATGAAAGCGGATCCTTGTTGAAGTCCCACATACCTAGTTGAAGGACTTCTCTAAAGGTATTGAAGCTGTTGCAACTTGGAGAGAAACCATAGTGCTTGAGCCTTGAGAGAAAAATAAATAAATGGAGAAGAAGGAGTCGTGAGTCCTTTAGGATCGAATAAGGAACTAGTCTTGATATTTACCTTATAATCATCCCGCTGGCTACCCAAAACGACATAGTTTAGGAGTTAGGAGCGTAGGATTTTACAAAAACACCCCTAGAAATTCACAGGAAAAATCCATCTGCCAGTCCCCATAAGGCACTCCACGAGTCGTGGGGTTTACAATGACTTGTGGTGCCAAGTCATGGAATGCACTGGAACTTTTCTCAAAAATCCATCGAATCTTCAAATGACTGACTTCACAAGTTGTTGTCTGACTTAATGACTCGTGACTCCTTCCGTTACCACTGAAGCCAACAATCATGTTCTTTCATCCCACGACTGAAACGAAGAGTCGTGACTTGCTACAACGACTCGTCGTCTCCCCTCTTAGTCACCACTGCCTCAATACTAACATTCTTCCGACGATCATCGTAACGGGTCGTTGCCTCACCGAATAGTTTGTGGTCACTATTCGTTGTCACTAAAACCTTTATCCGGCACTGCCGCTCGATGACTCTCAGGATGACTTGTTAGTAATCTCACCAAGTCGTCAAGTCAACCGTCCCTTGGAGTCTTGATATTTTAGGCTACTGCTCGTGCCAAGGACCCCATGACTCGTCTCCTCATCCCATGAGTCGTGACGAGGGTTATTACCTTGGAGCTATGAATGGAAATTCACTAACTGCTTGCCACGAGTCTCATCATGACTCGTGGAGTCACCTAACGAGTCGTACCACAACTCATTCTGTGGTGAAATTTCAAATTTCCTTCAGAATTCTTTCTGTAAGTCTGGGATCTGATCGTAGAAACTTTTGAGGTGTTACAGAAATAGTTAAACTAAGCTACAAATAAATTTCTACGAATTGGATGACATAATGTGAAATATTAAAATCATGTGTCAGTAGTACCGACAACACAACTGCGAAACGCCGATGGATACCTACGAGTCGCTGCTGAGCCGCAGGCCTAGGCAGATAACCAGGAAAAATTGTGCTATATCGGTGCTACACCAGTCATGATACGCGATGCACAGGTGAAACACAGGTATTGGGAAGTAGCCTGAAGCCTCAAACCCTACCTGCCTTTCGTCGGGCTTGTCTGACAACTCGTAGGTGAAACGCTGCTCAGTATTTCTCACCCCAAATCAATTAAACAAAATTCACTAAAATACATTCCTTACTCAACACAACCTCACATTATGATTTACTCACTCAAAAAGCACTACAAAATAAAAATGATGATTTTCCTCAAGAATGACGTCACCCTATCTATCATCGGGCAAATCATGCATTTTAAGCCCACGGGTTACTCAGACTTCAACCCCAACCATTATATCAAGCACACAACTTCATATAGCATTTCTACCACAATGATTGCCCACATAAACATTATGCAATTACCACTACCCCCAACATACCCACATTATGAAAATCATTCAACAATGGAAAAGAACAATATGGGAAATGGGGAATATGGGTATGGAAAATTTTGAATCTTCCATGCTAAATTTTTGAACTCACATTCTTAAACAAAAATCCATATAAATGCAAGGACACACATACCGATTGAGAAATGAGAAAAAAAACTAGATTGGAGCTGTCACGCCCCAAAACAAGAGGAGGGTGCGACTAGCTCCCAATACTTGGTTGATCGGGGAGCCGGCTATACATCATCTATAACTATAATACTCGGGTCGTCCATGTCACATGTCACAATCAACTGGAGTAAAAAATGGACACATAAAGTCGCAAAATATAGGATAAATAACTGAAATGCCAATAAGGCTATGACTATGATAAACCCATCGATGGAAAACTGACAAGGCCACAACTTGAATAACACTATGCACCCTAAGTCCACAAAGCCTTTAAAGAATAAAACTGAAACTGATGGTCAGAACAGCGCTCCGACCTACCCATAATTATAACTCAAACTACATGCCGAAATAACTAAGACCTAGCTCTAGGAAGAAAGGAGCATACCAACACATCTGCAGATATCACAAACTGCTGCAACAATTGGCAATCCCAGCTTCTACCTACACCTGCAGCATAAATGCAGGTCCCCAGGCGAAGGGACGTTGGTACGAATGAAATGTAATGGTACGTAAGGCTGAAACTATAAACGTAAGATAACAATCATGTAATAATATAATCAATATATAAACATATAAAGGTTAGAGATAACCTAAAACTCTACAACCTTTAACTGGTAACAACTCACTATAACAGAAATGAACTCAAGATAACAAAATAAGGAATAAGGAATACTAACAACCTAGAATCCTAGAAATTGAAACCTAATAATAACCTATACTAAGATGAAAATGAAATTAAGTAATGCACAAGAAAAGCTATAATTGTAATAGTGGTGACTAGCCGACCATGAATTCATATATAAAATCCATCCAGCCAGTGTACCACATCGGGATAAAATAAAAAATTCTCCAGCCAGTATATCATACCGAGGTAAAATAAAAATCTCTACAGTCGATGTACCATACATGGGTAAAATAAAAATCTCTCTAGCTGGTGTATGATACCGGGGTATTATAAAAATATCTCAAGTTAGTATACCATACTGAGGTAACACAAAAATATCTCCAATCAGTATATCATATCGGGGTAAAATAAAAATCTCTACAGCTAGTGTAACATACTAGGTTAAAAAAATCTCTCCATCCGGTATACCATATCGGAGTAAAATAAATATATGTCAATCACAATCATAAATTGAGCCGACAAGGCTCATCCCAAGTCTATCTGCATACTTACAACCATGACATATGCTGACTCAATAACTATAACATGTATAGGATCTTACCACGACCCTGAATACTGAAACAATGACATGCACATATAGGACTTATCATTTAGCTATTAAACATATACATATGTTGTGAATAACCTCTATGTATGTTCTTGGAGCTAGAATAATATAAATACTGTGTAGACACACATTCATGAATTTAAGCATCTCCTAGCAACTCTAACACGAGGTGTAGGGAGGAACAAAACTTATAAATTTCTATTACCAATCTTAACATTCATTTCGTTCTTATACTAATTTGACTTTCATACTTTCATATCGTGAATTGTTAGCATACCTCGTTCATTAAAAATAGTGTCACATTTCAAGTAACTTATGAACATGGAGTCGTAGCTCGCATATCTCAAACATAGAGCTATTTAACATAAAAACTTGTAGGCAACTTTCTAGGGGTTGCCTTAAGACAAATAAAGACTTATAGTCGTACTTTAGACAACATAGGAATGCTTCATATGAAACTTTACAATATCTGAATATCTTAGAGAAGCTTAAAGACATTATAAGCATTTTATAAACTTCTAGAATAATCCTTTAAGACGTGAAAATAATCCAACACTTAAGACAAATAATCTAAGATAATCATTTAGAAAGTACGATGAAGATCTTCTCTTTAACTTGAGTTACTATCTCAAAAACATTTGATTCTAATCATTTCATAAGAAGTTAACACTTTATTGGCCATTCATCAACTTAACACATAATGAACATAAGCAATTTTATGTATAACTCTTTTGCTAAACATCTTTAGAACAGGGTTATCTTGCTAGCCGTTTGCCGAACTCATTCATAATTGTAACCCTTATCGTCTAAGTTAACAACCTTTAGCTATACTTTCCTTATTAATCTTAACTTCTTTTCAAAACATGATTCATCATTCCACACTTAAATCTTTACTCTCGAGTTCACTATTTCGTCAATTCTTATACACACTTATCTTTTTACCTAATTGAAACCCTTATCTCTTAAACCTTTTCTTGCTTATATTTTAATGTTTTTCAAAGTTTCTTGCAATTAATTCCATATATATAGCACATCACTACATATTATGTTAAAAAGTCCAAAATTTACTCTTATCTTTCCTTTGCTTATTAACACCTCAACTTTTACACTTGGAGTAACTTACTTACACACATATACAACTTTCAAATAACATTTAACGTTTCCATTTAATGCTTTAAAATATCCTCAAGAGTTCCAAGTAACTCAAGAACTGTAATAAACATATGGCGACATTCTAAAGGCAATCCTTGCCGCCTTAGAGCGTAATTTGAGCGTAATAATAAGAGTATATATGTTCTTATTATTGTATAACCTGTTAACATTAAGATATTGTGTATAGCCTTCCCATACAGTTTTTTCCATATATATATNATATATTGATAATTTATACGCTCGAGTTCTATTTTCCAAGTTCAACGTATCAGTTGGTTCGAAAACTAGATAACTAATTGGCTAGCTTAAGGGAGAGGAACAAAGGAATCTCCTCTTGGCCTTGTATAACATAGAACATGTGTGTAATATTGTGGGAAACTATATTTAGGAATTTCCATTACGTTATTCTCAGTTACCCTTAGATAGCTTAAAATTGTTTTCTAGCATCAAGTTCTTTCGGACGTCGTCGTGTTTCCCTTTTTACAAACTTCAGTTAGCAGACAGCATTTAACACATCTGAAAGCATATGAATATAACATAAAGTGAAGGAACAGCTCACAGTTTCCATGTTGAGGGGTCTCCAGACTCAATCTATAGCAACGACAACAAGCATATAAATTACATCTTTTGCTTTACCTTCACAAGCTTCAATCCTTTTACAAGTATGTCTTATATTAAGAAACTTCAACCCTTACAGATAATCATAATAAGCTTAACACATGAACTTAGATACATAGGAATACCGGACTTTTCAACGACATGGAAACATGCTTGAAAATATGAGATAATGGGCGCCTTACATACCTTATTCCGACGTGCTTCTTTAGCTGACTTTCCCCTTTAAAAACCAGCCCTTAACCTCCTAGATTTCTTGAGTTTATAAACATGAGACAAGTCTGTTTTTAGAATAATTTTCTATCCAAAACATCATGTCAATAGGCAGCCACAATAACAAATACAAGGCATTATTTCAACACTTTGTAAGTAACATTTCTTCACAAACTTTAAATGAAAGGGAAAGGGGGATTTTACCAAGTTTTCCTTGTGATTAACTCCTATCAAAATGGAGTATATGTTCAGTATAACTATAGCTTCATCAACCTCTTAAAACAGTAACAACTTCACACAACAACACACGAAGAACAATACATCATTTTTAGTTTTCAATTTCTAGTTTTAACTTGAAAGTTCTTGCAAGTTTAAGGGGTAAGACTCTTACCTTTTCTTGTAATAAACTCCTACTATGATGGGGTATATATGAAGCTTGTTTCTGCCTCAAAAGCTCAGCAACAACACTGCTCAAAACACAGCACTTCAACAACACAACAAGTAACACAAGTTAATACAAACTTCCTCCAAGTTCCTTTCACAAAACCTATAGGAATCAAAGAGGGGATTTCTTACCCTTAATTGGAGTTAACTTTAAACAAGATAGGAGTGATTTTCATCCTCTATAATCTGGCCAGACGAAGCTCCAACATGGAAGCAACTCACAAAATAGTCTGGTAGAAACAATCTCCAAAGCTCTATGAACTTCATCCTAGAATTTGCTAGCTTTTGGTGTGAATTTTAATGGCTATTTTTCCTTACTTCTTGAATTGAAATGGAGATAAAATACGTTCTCTAAGAAATCAGGTTGAACTTGGATATGTATGAAATGTTTTCCACAACATAAAAAACTGATTTTTAAGTAGGGAGGTGGAGGTGCTGGGGCTTCATGCTCACGTCACTGCTCGAGAGTGCTTCAGTAAAATGTCCATAACTTGTTACTCCGAACTCCGATTGATGAGAGGTTTAATGTTCTGAAAATTAGACTAAAAGACCTTTAATTTCATAGCTTGTAGGACTTCTAAGTCATTATACTTTGGGAGGTATGGTCACTTAATATTAGACCATATACGAGACGTGTTAAAAAAATATTTTCTTGTAATAACCGTGAACTCGAATTTTGTTACCAAGCTCCGTTTGGCTTAAAAAATCAAAAAATCCTTTAATCACCCCCATGTATCCATTCCATGATTTAATCACCCCCGTGTATCCATTCCATGATTTAATCACTCCTTTGGAATTTCATTCACCCAACACTTTTAAATGTCAAAATATTTTCGGGGTGTAACATCCTTCACCCCTTGAATTCACTCTTCCTCGAATGAGGGTTATACCTCGGTTGGCATAACATTAGCTATAACATCTTTAACATTTTCTATCCTCGTGTCATAAACAGATATATTCATATACACATCATTCTCTATCGTTGCTTTATATCAAATTGTACATATTCAAATCAATCTACTTGTTTGATGTGAGACAGACATGCTTTAGTACCATATAAACGGTAACTTTTCTAACCATAATAAAATTTATATACTACCACAAGAGTGATGATTAATTCCAATACCACTTTTCCATTCATACTTTAGGAAATATCGTAGGAAAAAGTGAAAATCATAACATAACCACTTAAGATAAAGAATCACAGTCAATCTTAAAACTACTCCTTTAACTTTGCTTTTACCATAGCCTATCACTACCGATCCTAAAAACGAGGGCTAAAAGAAATTGAAGTACAATCTAGAGACAAATAATGGACTAAATCTCTAAGAGAAACTGAATATTTGGACACTCGGGGCCTTGAAACACTACGAGGGCCTTAAATAATCCTTTTGGCCTGGTCTCCTTATTTTGTTCTACTTCGCTGTCAGCACATGGAAGACGGTGAATCAGATCCTTCGTCTTCTAAGAAAACACTTGCGTCTGAGAAATAGTCATATTGATTATCGACAATTGAATAAGGTTACCATCAAGAACAAGGTGTCAAGTGTTTCTCCAAAATTGATCTCATATTCGGGTATCGCCAGCTCAAGGCTCGGGAGAGTTACATCCCAAATATCGCTTTCAAGGCTAGGTATGGTCATTACGATTTTTTGGTTATGTCTTTTGCTAACCAATGCCCCTGAACCTTTTATGGATCTAATGAATAGGGTGTTCAAGGCATATCTAGATATGTTTGTGATTGTGTTTATCGATTATATCCTCATATACTCTCGGAGTGAGTAGGAGCATGCAACTCACTTGAGAGCAATGCTTCAAACCCTCAAGGACCAGCAGTTATATGCAAAGTTCAGCAAATGCGAGTTTTGGTTGGACTCGGTGGCATTTCTAGGCCATGTTGTGTCAAGCGTGGGTATAAAAGTAGATTCTCATAAGATCTTGGCGGTAAAGAATTGGCACAAACCAGTGAAACCATCAGATATTAGGAGATTTTTTGCCTTAGTGGGTTATTATAGGAGATTCGTTGAGGGATTTTCATCAATTGCAGCCCCATTGACTAGATTGACTTTGAAAAAGGTAAAGTTCCAATGTTTAGAGTCTTGTGATAAAAGCATCCAAGAGTTGAAGACTCAACTCACTTCAGCACCAGTGTTGACCCTACTTGAGGGTACCGATGGTTTTGTGGTGTATTGTGATACTTCGCGAGTCAGACTCGGGTGTGTGTTGATGCAACATGGGAAAGTGATAGCATATGCCTCGAGACAGCTTAAAATTCATGAAAAGAATTACCCCCCATGATCTTGTGTTGGCTACAATGGTGTTTGCATTGACGATATGGCAGCATTACTTGTATGGGGTCCATGTGGATGTATTCATAGATCACAAGATCTTGCAATATGTGTTTACGTAGAAAGACTTCAATCTTCAGCAAAGGAGGTGGTTGGAGCTACTTAAGGACTATGATATGAGTGTTCTTTACCACCCAGGTAACGCTAATGTGGTAGCGGCTGCACTTAGTAGACTCTCTACCGAGAGTGTGTCCCATGTGGATGAGGGAAGGAAAGAGTTGGTGAAAGATGTCCATCGACTTGCGAGGTTGGGAGTTTGATTGGTCGACTCGACCGATGGCGGCGTTGTTGTGCAAAATGGATCAGAATCGTCCTTGGTAGTGGATGTGAAAGCTAGGAAGATGAGGATACGATGCTGGTAAAGCTGAAGAGGCCGTTCGGACTCAAAAGGTGGAGGTTTTCTCCCAAGGGGGAGATGGGGTATTGCGGTACTAGGGTCGTCTATGTGTTCCAGATGTTGATAACTTGAGGAACCGGATATTGCATGAGGAACATGGGTCCAGGTATTCCATCCATCCGGGTGCCACCAAGATGTATCATGATTTGTGGGAAATATATTGGTGGAACGACATGAAGAAGGATATTGCAGAATTTGTAGCCAAGTGCCCGAACTGATAAAAAGTGAAGGTTAAATATCAAAGGCCAGTAGGCGTGCTTCAGGATTTCATAATTCCCACTTGGAAGTGGTAAAAGATTAATATGGATTTCGTTACAGGCCTACCTCATACTCGCCAACACTATGATTCCATTTGGGTGGTGGTTGACAGGTTAACTAAGGAAGGACACTTCCTACCAGTAAAAACCACAGATTCAGCAGATCATAATGCCAAATTATATACCAGGGAATTAGTTCGACTTCGTGAAGTGCCCTTGTCTATTATTTCAGACCAAGGTACTCAGTTTACCTCCCAATTTTAGAGGTTTTTACAAAAGGGACTTGGGACTCATGTTAAGCTTAGTACAGCCTTTCATCAACAAACAGACGGCAAGGCGGAACGAGCAATTTAGACCCTTAAGGATATGTTGAGGTCATGTGTGATGGATTTAAAAGGTGGTTGGGATGAACACTTACCCTTGATCGAGTTTGCTTATAAAAACAACTATTGCTCTAGCATCCAGATGGCACTATTTGAGGATCTTTATGGGAGGAGGGGTAGGTTGCCCATCAGATGGTTTGAAGTTGGGGAAGCCACTATGATAGGGCCTTATTTGGTTCATGAAGCCATGGTAAAGGTCAGTTGATAAGGGACGGACTGAAGACCGCTTAGAGTCGACAAAAGTCATATGGTGATGTAAGGAGGAGGGACCTGGAGTTTGAGGTGGACAATTGGGTATTTCAAAAGGTATCTCCCATGAAGGGAGTCATGTGGTTCAAAAAGAAAGGAAACCTCAGTCCCCGCTATATTGGTCCCTACCGAGTTGTGAGGAGAGTTGGTAAGGTGGCGTATGAGTTGGATTTTCCATCGGAGTTATCTTCAATACATCCCGTATTTAATGTATTGATTTTGAAAAATTGTTTGGGTGATCTAGCCTTAGTAGTCCTGGTGGACAGTGTTGTGGTAAAAGATAGCCTCAATTATTAAGAAATTCCCGTGGAAATTCTAGATCGTCCGATTCGTGATGTGCTGTGGATTTACAACACTTTTGACGCTCAAAATTAAGAAAATAGCATGAACTTAGGTATGTTTATGTGGATATATGGCATTTTTCCTTTGATTACAGGATGAATTGATGTTGGACCTAAAAATGGAAAAAAGAAATCCAGAAAGATGCAAAATAGGCTTAATGTGCAGACCACAGTATGAGCCGTAGGAAGCACCTACGAGTCATATTGAGAGACAGAAAAAGTTGCAGAAGGCTTATGGTGTATAGAGTCAATGTACGAGTCTAAATACAAATCATCCCAAGATGGTACGAGTCGTGATGAAGAAATCGTGACAAAATTCAAAAAAGTTGCATAAAGTGATGACTCCTGCTACGGAAGGAATGTACAACCCGTGCGAAGAAGGTACGAGTCATACCATGACGGTCTTGTAGAACTTCATAAGAATTACAAAGTTTCAGAATTAAACTACGGGAGATCTGTACGGGCAGTATGAAGGAGGTATGAATTGTACCTAGATCCAACACTTATCCGAAATTCATCCAATAATGCAAGGTACGATAGGCAGCTATGAGTCATAGGAAGCTGCTACGGATCATAGCTTAGCTCATGACAACTTCGGTACCAAGTATGGAAATTCATCCAGTTAGCCTAGGAAAAGGATTCTTGTGTATGTATAAATACGTTTTAGGTTTTATTTTTCTGTAGATAATCAGACAATCATAGAGAAGAGAAACAAGTACGAGAGAGAGAGAGAGAGAATTGAGTTGATTCAACTTGCGATTAACCTTTTCTTGAATTTATCTTGTTTTTGCTACTTGTTTTTCAAGATTTTGCAGAGTAATTAAAGGAAGTGTTTTTCTCAATCATTCTTGTAAGTATTGATTTTTATTCTTAATCATGAATGTAAATCACAACTTTACAACTATGAGAGGCTAAAACCTCCATAGCTAGGGTTGTGGGAACCATGGTNTAGTGGTGACCTTGCCGGTCACGTAGCTTTTCAGTTTTCCCTATGTTAAGTTTCAGATGACTAGACAACATGGTGGCCTTGTCGGCCCGCATAGGTTCCTGGATATTAGAATGTTTCTGGCTAGCTGTTGATGCTTTTCACAGGTGGCTATAGGCCCAGTTGGCCGGAGGCTGTGTTTACAGCTATTATATATCCCTTTGTTTCTAGAAACCTGAGATAGATCTAGCTAGGCACCAGATGTGTCTAGGCCCACCAGATAGCAGTCCAGGTCCTACTAGGGCACTAGGTGCCAGTCATACCCCCCAGGGCGGGGCGTGACAGTACCACCAATCCTTGAACTGAAAACATTACCTCCTCATCTCAAGTACACATTCCTTGGGGAGGAAAACACTTTCCCGGTCATCATTGTAGCAAACCTGTCCGATGAGCAGGTGGAAGCTTTGGTTAGCATCTTGAAGAGATACAAAAAGGCAATGGGCTGGACCATAGCTGATATCATTGGAATTCCACCGGCATATGCACCCACAAGATCCATCTTAAACTAGATTGTAAGCCGAGTATAGAGCATCAACGCCGCCTGAACCCTCCAATGCAAGAATTCATCAAAAAGGAGATAATCAAGTTGTTGGACGGTGGGGTGATATAACCCATAGAAGACAGTTAGTGGGTAAGTCCTGTCCAGTGAGTGCCAAAGAAGAGAGGAATTACAGTGGTGCCCAATGAAAAGAATGAGCTAATACCGACACGACTAGTCACAGGATGGCATGTATGCATGGATTATAGGAAACTCAATCACTGTACCCATAAAGACCATTTATCGATGCCATTTTTGGATCAGATGCTTGATCGACTCCCAGGTAGGGGATGGTACTGATTCCTTAATGGATATTTAGGGTATAATCAAATCACTATTGCTCTAGAAGATCAGGAGAAGACAACCTTCACCTGTCCTTATGGAACCTTTGCCTTCAAATAAATGCCATTTTGATTATATAATGCACCAGCCACTTTCCAGCGCAGTGTGATGTCCATATTCTCATACATGGTGGAGGACACTATTGAAGTGTTTCTGGATGATTTTTCTATTGTAGGTGATTCATTTGAATCGTTCCTTAATCTGGGCAGATAACTGAAAAGATGTGAAGAAACAAATCCAGTCCTAAACTGGGAGAATTGTCATTTAATGGTTAAAGAGGCGATAGTGTTGGGCCACAAAATCTCAGGAAATGGGATCGTGGTGGATAAGGCAAAAATTGAGGTTATAGTAGGATTTCCACCCCGTATTTTCATAAAAGTGGTCAGAAGCTTTTTAGGGCATGCAGGATTTTACCGGTGCTTTATCAAGGATTTTTAAAAAATTGTACAGCGATTGTGCAAATTACTGGAGAAAGAGGTAAAGTTCTTGTTTGATGAAGCATATCTAACAGTCTTTGAGTGTCTAAAGGAAAATCTCACCACTTCTCCTATCATCATAGCTCCAAACTGGTCTCTTCCCTTCGAGGTGATGTGTGACGCTAACGGTGTTGCTCTTGGTGCTATCCTAGGCTAGAGGAGAGCAAAGATGTTTCATCCAATATATTATGCAAGCAAAACCTTCAACACAACCTAGAAGAATTATACAGTCACAGAACAGGAACTACTGGCGGTGGTCTTTGCATTTGAAAAATTTCGAGCATATTTGGTTGGAAACAGGGTGATTATTCATATAAACCATGCTGAGTTGAGGTACCTGATGTCCAAGAAGGATGCCCATCCCCGATTAATTCGGTGGGTGCTCTTGCTCCAAGAATTTGAGTTGAGATGAAGGATCAAAAGGGAACAGAAAATTAGGTGGCAAATCATCTACCCAGACTTGAGTCCGAGGCAAAGGAGAGGATGGAGTTTGATATCAATGATGCCTTCCCAGACGAACAGGTACTAGCTGCATCACAGAATTTGATTCCTTGGTTTGCCGACTTTGCAAATTACTTGGTTAGTGATGTGATGCCAGTAGACTTAACACCTCAGAAGAAGAAGAATTTCTTACTTGATGCGCACAGATATTACTAGGATGAGCCATATTTATTCTGCATTTGTGCAGACGGTATCATTCGTAGGTGTGTCCCTGATGTAGAGATGCTGAGCATTCTGGAGGCATGTCACTCATCTCCAGTTGGGGTTCATCACAGTGGTATCAGAACATCACATAAAATTTTACAATGTGCATATTTCTGGCCATCTGTTCACAAAGATGCATATGACTTCGCAAAGTCTTGTGATCAGTGCCAAAGGCAGCGAAATATCACCTGTAGACATAAGTTACCACTAACCCCCATATTGGAGGTAGAGTTATTCAATGTGTGGGGGATTGACTTCATGGGACCATTCCTTAGCTCATATGGAATGAAGTATATTCTGGTGGCTATAGATTATGTCTCCAAATGGGTGGAGGCAATTTCCCTACCAAACAATGAAGTAAAAAGTGTTACATCATTCCTTAGGAAACACATGTTTGCCACGTTTGGCATTCCTAGAGCTATAATCAATGATGGTGGATCTCACCTCTGTAATCGCCTCTTTAAAACCTTGTTGGAAAAATATGGTGTCAAGCATAAGATGGCCACACCCTACCACCCATAGTCGAGTGGATAAGTGGAAGTTTCTAGCAGGGAACTCAAGACCATCCTGGCCAAGACAGTGAATACTAGCTAGACAGATTGGTCAAGGAAGCTCGATGATGCACTGTGGGCTTATAGAACAGCTTATAAGACTCCCATTGGTTCATCTCCGTACCAGCTGGTCTGTTGCAAAGCATGCTACTTACCAGTTGAACTAGAGCTTAAGGAATTATGGGATCTGAAAAGGCTGAACATGTACTGGAACAAAGCTGACAAGCTAAGACTCAACCAGCTTAATGAGTTGGATGAATTTCGGCTTAAGGCTTATGAGAGTGCAACCATCTATAAAGAACGAATGAAGATCTACCATGACAAAAAGATTGCAAGAAGGGAGTTCAACCTAGGTGATTTGGTCCTACTGTTCAACTCAAGACTTCGGTTGCACCATGGGAAGTTGAAATATTGATGGATGGGACGTCACAAAGTAGTGCAAGTATCTCCTTATGGTGCAGTGGAACTTTAGAAGAAAGAAGGAAAAATATTTAAAGTGAATGGGCAAAGAATCGAAGTGTATTTGGGAGATGAGGAAGAGTTAAAAAGAATAGAGGAAGTACACCTTGATGATGCCTGAGAAGTCACTATAATTACATCGTATCGCGACGTTAAATCAGGCGCTGCATAGGAGGCAACCCATGGAAGGTGAAGTCTGAGTAGCCACAGGTATGTTCTATACCCTATGTTCTTCTAGATGATGCTTTGGGGACGAAGCTTACTTTTCAAAGAGGGGAGGGGATGTACTTGTGATTTTTGGGATTTTTGGTTCGTCTGAGGGTTTTTCTTGCGGTGCTTCTTTTCCCTCAGGAATGCTATCTAGTAGAACCGACATGTGTAGGATTTTTTTTAGTTTGTGAATTTTGTTTAATTAGAAAATAGATTTGGAGTACTCAACAGATAAAAATGCACTAGTTTTAGGTTTTGAAAAAATTGACCCTGTTTAAAATTATTTTGGTGTATTAGCTATGTATTTGTGACAACATGCATGATTGTTGTGAATCTTTTGATGTCATTTAGTTTGTCAACATGAGTAGTCTTGTTAAGCCATGTATAAACACAACAGGTAAGATGAAAATAGTTCATGTACCACGTGTGAGTAAGGTATAGTAGTCAGTTCAGTATTGTGTTGCAGATCTAGAATTTTCCTGGTTAGTCTTTGCATAGGCTAAGGATGGTTGGTTAGGATATGATCATAGGCGATTTTTTTAGCTCACTTTTAGCCTATATTACCCTACCAAAAGTTTAATGATTCACTTGATCCCAAGTTTGAGCCTTAATAGACCATAATTTCTTTGATTTGTCTATTAACCGTCCGTATCTTTTTTGCAATGAACCTATTTTTGCCTTGGTCCTTCCTTGGATATTGTGAACCTCCACATAAGCAAAATACTTAAGTTGAGGGTTTCTAGAGTAGGGGTGCATAAATAGTGGGAACGGAAGAAAGGAAAAGAAAAGAAAAGAAAAGAAATAAATGGTGAAGAATGAGGCGTGGTGAGATGATGAAAAGAAGAGATGAAAATGCTGAAAATCTTGAAAAAGAAAGCCAAAGGAAATTTTAAAATGCTGAAAAAAGTTGAAAACTCACCACACGCATGCAAATATGTATAAAAAGGGGAGAAAGGGAAGAAAAGGGAATGAAAGAATAAAAGGGTGAAATAGGTGAATGGTGTAGCCAATGTATGTAGTGACAAGGAAGGAATAGTGACTTATAATATCTTCCATCTTTACCATATCTAGCCTTGAGCCTACATTACAAGCCATATCAAGTCCTATTGTGATCCCGACCGGACCATTTGATAAACCAAAGCAGAGAAAATAAGGGCAAGCCTATGGTATTTGAGACATAATACATGTAACTTCTTTGTGAGAGTGAGTTCCTTGTTTAGTCCTATATTATATTTGACATATCATATCTGAGTGGGGACTTCATTTGTGTGAGGGTACATGAATGATATTTGCTTTTACCGTTGGTGTGTGTGGAAAACATTGGTGATGACTTGATTGTCTGTTGACAGATGAATGACATGTTTCGATCCCTATTTATGATGTTTTGAGGTTTCTTGTAATACATTAGCTGATGTTGTTCAATTAGAAAGGGTCAATAGAGTTTTTATAGAAAGTACAAGTTTTGTTTGGATATTGGCGTAGTATCTTAAGTCTATTTTCTAGCTGAGCGTCATATTTTAGTTTTTCTTTTCTTTGCCTGAGGACATGCAAAAGTTTTAAGTTGAGGGTGTTGATGTGTTGTGGATTTACAACACTTTTGATGCTCAAAACTAAGGAAATAGCATGAACTTAGGTTTTTTTATGTGGATATAAGACACTTTTCCTTTGGTTGCAGAATAAATTAGTGTTGGATCTAAAAATTGCAAAAGAAAGCCTGAAAGATGCAAAATATGCTTGGATTGTAGACCACAGTACGAGCCGTAGGAAGGACCTATGAGTTGTACTGATGGTCGTGAAAAGCTGCAGAAGGTGAAGTTGAAGAGATATAATGTATGAGCCGTGTTGATGAAATCGTGACAAGATCCAGAAAATTTGCATAAGGTGTTGACTCCTGCTATGGAAAAAATGTACCACCGGGGGGAAGAACGTATGAGTCATACCATGACGGTCGTTATGAACCTCAGACAAATTCCAAAGTTTCCGAATCAAACCATGGAGCTCAGTACGAATCGTACGATGGAGGTACAAATCGTACCAGGATCCAACACAGCTAAAATTCAGCGAAAAATGCAAGGTACGACAGGAAGCTACGGGTCGTAGGATGCTGCTACGGATCGTTGTTTGGCTCATGACGACTGCAACACCAGATATGGAAATTCATCTTGTTAGCCTAGGAAAAGGATTCTTGTGTCATTACAAATACGTTTTAGGTTTTATTTTTCTGGATACAATCGTAGAAAAGTAGGAGAGACACGAAAGACATGAAAAGACAAGGAGAGAAGAGATTTGTAGGAGAATTGAGTTTATTCAACTTTTGATCAACCTTTTCTTGAATTTGTCTTGTTCTTGCTACTTGTTGTTGAAGATTTT
This sequence comes from Datura stramonium, assembly GCA_018107945.1. Taxonomy (NCBI): domain Eukaryota; kingdom Viridiplantae; phylum Streptophyta; class Magnoliopsida; order Solanales; family Solanaceae; genus Datura; species Datura stramonium. Next base: position 334,945 of record JACEIK010000938.1, read on the forward strand.
GCTGAATAATTAAAGGAAGTGTTTTTCTCATTCATAATTGTAAGTATTGATTTTTCTTCTTAATCATGAATACAATTTACAACCTTAAAACTATGAGAGGCTAAAACCTCCATAGCTAGGGTTGTGGGAACCATGGTGGATTAACAAGGTAGGGTTGCACAAAGTGATTTTAAAACCAATACAAATACTTATATTGTATTCTCTTCATGCTTAAGTGTTTCTTAACGGTGTGCAACGTTAGAACTTGCCCGAATTATTTACTTGCTTTGATCGAAGAGGTAGAGATTAGGAAAAGAGAATTATAATAGAGTCTTGATTGTGAATCATTTTATTAACTTGAGATGTGGTCGCAGGATAGTTAAATCTGGAAGTTAGTAATAACGGATAGTTTGAAACCGTTCACAAGACTTGGTCGAGTGATTGAGTATAGTCATTCAATAGGGACTTATTTGTCGTTTGAACGAACATACGTTATCAGTTTTGTAAGTAAGTATTGGTGATAATCACGAGTGTATACCCAAAGAAATTATGAACCCATAGAGAATACAAACCCTAGTTGTCCTTTGATATTAACTCAACACCAGAATTTTAATATTTGTTTTTATTATTTGTTTTTCTTTAGAATCCCCCTATTCTAAAGTAACTACCTCACAAGTTAAATTATCAGCTATAATCCAGTTCTCCCCTATTCCCTGTGGGTTCGACCCCAACCTCTAGTTCGGTTCTTTATTAACAACGTCCGCTGGTTTGAGCATTATCAAAATCGCGACATACATTGGTGGTTTCTCCTAGCCACCCATACTGTTATCCTAGACCATTCTGTTATGAGTCTTTGTAGGACTAGTACCACTATCCTACGAGTCGTACTGTGACTCGTACTGAGCCCTTTTTCCCAATTTTGTACATGATCACACTTTAAGTCTGAAGGGTAGTCCCAGGGATTTCTAGGGTGTTATGGAAACACTACTCTCAAATGATCTGTGTGCTCCTCCTTTGATTGTGAATAAATTAAAATGTTGAATGAATACGATCATAAATAGATATAGAAAGGGATTAAACACCTGATTCATCAAATCCATAAAATTCGTTGTGGAGTTTGTAAGCCCAAATGACATCACCAGGAACTCGTAATGGCCGTACGAAGTCCTAGAAGATGTGTTAGTGTTATCAACCTCCCAAACTAAAAGATGATTATTGGCTCACCTAGAAAGTGGAATCTAATGACTTTTTTTCTGAAATCCACATTAGCATAACATGCTGCCTACCAATCCATACACATAATGACATATAAATCAACCATCTCAAGCTCAATTTAATTAGACCGGCTTAATTTATCACATACCATCACTACATAATTTTGATAAATTAGCTAGCTTAGATTCGCCAATTGGTGTAGAAACAACAAATGGTCTAGATAATAATTTAGGGACCGTCTCAAACTAACATGAAACTAAGGTGTTATATAAGAGAGTGTAGAACCCAGATCAAGCAAGGCATATACTTCATGAGAATGAATAATCAAAGTACCTTTAACAATATCAAGCGAAGCCTCCTAGTCCTGTCGACCACACAAAGCATAAAATCGATTTTGGGTTGCCCCGGTACTAGAAGCCTCTCTCCCTTTACCTCTACCATTGCCTGCTGCCAATTGAGGATCAGTTCTGGGAGGTCAAATTTAGGATGATGAAGCAATTATTGATCTATATATCTGTGCCAGGTCTGCCTCCACCCTGTCTGGATAATTTCTCATAAAGTTACCTGGCTAACCACAATGCTAGCATAAATTTTCCCCTAATGGCATGGAACGTAGTGGGACCCCCACACTCGGTACAAGGTGGCATCGATGATCTCCCCTATCCCACTAGCTCCTAATGCCGTAAGCTAGATGGAGTTGGGCCCTGGTCTCTCATCTATCCCTTAAGTTAAGGTGGAGCACTCCCTATTGGTTTGATAGGCTGCCGCGATAACCGATCCCTTGGGTTACTCTATGGCCCTCTGTAAAGACCCAAAATCCTAGCTCTCTTTGTCTGCTCCTATTGTCTGAGAGCATCCCGTAGCTGATGAACCAAATCCTTCTCCCTTTAGGTGAGAGCCTGAATTCATGCGATGTCCCTGTGCTCCTGATATAAATCCCCAAACAATATCAAGTTCTATCAAGCCCTAGCCCTAACACAAATTGATGAACTCTATCCTCCATCATCTGAACCATGTGCACGACATCCCTTGCCTAAGAATTAAACTGAAGGCAATACTCGCGCACACTCATATAGCCCTTCTCTAGGTGATAAAATTTTTCAGCTCGAGCCTATCGAAGTTCTAATGGTAGATAGTGGTACAAAAAGGCCTCAGAGAACTCTTCCGGCTTAACTAGAGGTGAATCGATTCCTCTGGATCGAGCCCAAGACTCATGGAATAATATAGCCTGATCACGTTGTCTGAAGGCTACCAAATCTATTCCCGCAGTCACTATAGCCCGCATCTCTTTCAACACCCTATATGTCTAATCAATGAAGTCTTGAGGATCCTCGCTTGGGTCTAATCCGATGAATACGAAAGAGCTCAAACTCAAAACTCATGGGCCTTGGAACTCTCTATTACCTAGCCATTGTGTCCCTCTATCCCCTCCAACTACAGCTCCTGGCCTATTTCTATATGAGCTATATACTGAACAGCTCCTTTAAAAACTTGTCCTTCCAGATCAATCAGGGGTTCCATAGGTACTAGACGGGCAACCGCTCTATCATATTATTAAAGATGGAGGAGCTGAAGATCTATCTGTTGAATCCCTTGCTGGGGCTAGAGGAACTGTGATGCCTGGGGTCGAAGACTCACTCCTAGCCTCTAATCTATCGCCCTAATTGTAGCACCCCAAAAGTCACTAAGACTAGACCCTAGATATGGAGTACGAACAAGTAGAAAAACTAAAAATTTCCCTCAATATGATTCGTGGTATAATTATATGAGTGCTGAGTTGGTGATTTACCAACTCATTAAGCTTTTAAACATGAGCTTTTGTTTGGTTTTCAAGTTATTTAGGAAGATTCTATGCGCTTTCTCTAAAGGTATTCAATTTAAACAGAGAAAGTAAGAAATTGAACAAAAATCATGGTATATTAGGAATAGAACAGATGATTCATAGGTTGACACCTAAAACACGCAGGATAATCGAAGGAGATCATTTCCTTGAAGCTAAAGCAACACCAGCGGAACGTGGGTCGCACCTATAAAATGTAAGTGCCAATGCAGGACCATGCCTGGACAACTGACCCCCAGCTGCAATCAACCGGCGCCTCGCGGACCAGCACTTGCGAAATGCAGGTGCCTCGCAAGTGAGGTCGTCATCAGAAGGGTAAAATTGTCAAACATAAGAAAAAGGGAGCAACTTTACCCTTTTTTTGCACCTTTTTGTATAGATTAGAACATTCCATTCCATAGTTACTTTTTGAATTTTTACGAAGAGAAAAAGATAGAGAGAAGTGAGAGCTTTTCCTTCATCTTCTTCATCTTTCTAACGTAAAAACCTCCATTGAAAAATAACTTGAGCTTAATGTTTCTTGTTAATGATGAATGCTAGTGATTCCATTATTGGTTATATGCTCTTCATTTATGAGTAGCTAAACACCTTATTAGGGGTGTGTGCATGATAGGTGTTAAGTTGGATTAGGTATTGCTGATTTAAACTTAGAATTACTTATTTAGCATAAATCCATGTTTTCTCTAAATTATAACTAAAATGTTTATAATTGAAAGTATGGATTGTATTTAATTATTCTATTGTTTCTTGAAAGAGAGAAATAGAATATGGGTGGGAAAACAACGGTGGGTAATAGGGTGTTGATTATGTGGGGTTGGGCTAGAGATAGACAAAACCATTTTCATACGCATGTTAAAGAATTAAGGCTAGAGAATTGTTATCCAAGTTATAGTGTTGATATGTATGGGACCTTGAGGTTTAACAAAACCTGAGGCAAAATAAATCCAAGTGGTTGAGAAACTTCGATGTCTCCTTGTCCATTATACTTATGTTCATAACTAATGTTTTGATTTGCTAGTTAACCCCTTTCCTATTAATCTCTCATCAATAGCACACCCCTAGTATTTGCTCATATTGTTTCTTCGAAGTTGGTTGCCTTGTTTTGTTAATCGAATTTGAATTCATAGTGTGATCTTACAACCCCCAATATTTACTTTTCTAGTTTTGATACAATGATTCTATTTGACTCAATTTGATAGATGACATTTATTTCTATCAATCTACATTCCCTGTGGATTCGACCCCGACTCGCGAGTTGGGTGATTATATTGTGACGATTGTGTACAGATTTTTCTTGCGAGGAGTGGATTTGGACGTCATCAATTTTTGCATCGTTGCCAGGGAATGGATTGATAACCTTTAGTTATTTGTTGATTTGAATTAATTAAGCATTTTGTAGAATTTTACATTTGTTATGAGTTTTGTTGACTTATTAGGGGCATGAAGATGAGCCCTTTTCATAGGCTAATTCGAAACCAAAAAGTGTCTTCTTATGTTGAATCTCTCTGACTGATGGATGAAATGTAGAGAATAGAGGAGAAAAAAGATGCTATGGTTATAGTAGTAATGTAACAAATTGAGTTGTTAGCAAATTGCGTGATAGGTTTTCATTAGAGGTACAAACAAGCCACCCAAGGTTATTGGTATCCTCGTGATGAAAATCAAGGTTCGAAATATGATTGTATAGCCGATCAAGTAGTCAGGGAAGTGATGAGTCATCCTACTCCTGCATTGAACGAATGCTTGAAGTGATTCTTGAACGAGTTGTTTCAACTGACTCGAGGATTAAAGAGATAAAAAGTGATCTCTTAGACCTCACTCAAACAATGAAGGACCACGCATTGTCCATTAGACATCTTAAGGAGAGAATGAATTTGTTAGAATCTCAAATGGAATCAAGGGTAAGCATGATAACTCATGACCCGACTAAGGATGATACTACCTTAACCCCAAGAAATGATGATGAGGGAGATACTGAATGGGAAGTAGAGGAGTAATTTTTCAAGGAGACATTCGAAGGAATTCTCTCAAGTATTCATGGTAGAGGAAGTGAAGGGCTAGAAGAGGCATGTCTTGCTATAAAAAGTTTGGGGTCCTGTTCCTTCCAACCAAGGAAGCTTGACCTTGACCTCAAGAATAGAAGAAATCCATTGTCACTACCATCAATCCTCATACCACCGATTTTGGAGCTTAAAACACTACCTTCCCATTTGATATATGCATATCTTGGTTCGAACAACATATTGTCTGTGTCATCTCAGCTAAGCTCAATAAGCAAAAAATTGAAGAACTTCTGGCATGTCACGACTCGAGTCTACACCCTAGACGGGACACAATACTTGGAGCCACAAGTGACCCAAGCGAACCCATGGTCTAACATCACACTGGTAACTAAGTAAGCATACGTGAAAGATGGGTAAAACTAAATATCAAAATAAAACTATCTTGGAAAGAGTAAACATAACTTAAAAGAATACTGAACAACTGTGTCTGGATGCCATCTACTAACTGGGAAGTTACTAGGATAAGCCCCCAGCTACATCTAAATTCTGACTAAATAAAGAACTAATTGAAAATAAATCATCATCCTTAGAAGATGAGGACTCACCAATAGGGCTACTGCTGGAATCGTCGGGAGGAACTATTGACAATGCTAAGATTGAGAACATGCGCTTGTATCATAATACGATACAACATAGAAATTATGCTTCAGTACTTTGAATGGACTAAGTAAGTGACATATAAAATAAGAATGGAAAATAAGAAACTGAACTGAAGTNCAATTGATACTGAGTACTGATAGAAGCTGAGCTATAACTGTGATATGGTCAATAATGACTCTGACTGACTGTCATGAACATGTCCTAAAACTGAGTGACTGACTGAACTAAACTGAGTTTGAGTTGAACTAAACTGTACTTAAATGTGGGAGAGTCTATAACAGACATATAGCCACATGAGCTTGACGTGGAGTCCGATGTATACACCCCATTGGAGAAAGCCCACTATACCTTTCTAGTTTATAGTGGTTGAGCTGGGTGATCACAAGTCTAGGGCCCATGTCTAGGGGCCATTCAGGCTAAAACCTATGGTGGAAACATAGTTTTAGGAACCTAGGTATGCTGGAACCCTGGTTCGCTCAGTGCTAAGTACTATACTCCCACTGGATAGTCCTAACTTGACTACTAAACTGATAGCTCATAGATGGGGTCCTAGACTAAGTCAATAATACTTATCTGGAAGTAACCTGAGTACTCACATCATGATAATACATGGGAAAATTCAAGAACTAACAGAGTCAGGCAACATTTGTATCTAGAAAATTTTGCAAGACCCAGATTACTACTTTCAGTGAATTAGGGCTAAAAATATTTTCATGAAGAAAGAAATATATGCTTTCTAAATAGTAAGGAATTTGCAAAAATCCATAAGAATTGCAATCCACAAGAATATTAATAATCTAAATAATGTTAACACTATTTCTAACATTCAGGGCTAAGACTGATAAGGAATTATAAAAGGGTTTTGGGGCACAAGGGAAGAGAAGTTCCCTTATTGATTTCCCACATACTTGGAGAAGAATCTTTGAGAGAAGTTTGAAGAAGTCTGAAGGAAGATTGAAAGCCCTATCTTAGCTCTGAGATGCTTGTCTAGAACTTCTCTACACCGAGTCAAAGAGTTGAGAGAAATAATTAGAGGAATATGTTGATCAACTCCTTTAATTTTCTCCTAATCATGCCCAAAACGACATAGTTTAGGGATTAAAAGTATAGGATGTTACGAAAATACCCTTGGAGCATCGTAGGAAAATCCCTACTTCCAGTCCCCACGAGGAATTACATGAGTTGTGGGGTGTACATTCTCATGTAAATTGTACGGA
>JACEIK010000939.1:28749-51128 GCA_018107945.1 Datura stramonium
TTATATAGAATCACATGAAAATGTATAAAATAACTTAGATAAACAAGACTAATTTAAGTCATAAAGCGTATCACGGGCATGCTATTTTTGCCCGTGATCATGCACCAGTTCTATTTGTGAGAAAGAAAGATGGCTCTCTCTCTATGTACATAGATTATCGACAGTTTAATAAAGTGACTATCAAAAATAAATACCCGCTTCCCATGATAAATGATTTGTTTGATCAGCTGCAAGGGGTGAAGTATTTTTCTAAAATTGACTTAAGATCTGGATATCATCAGGTTCGAGTACGGGAAAAGGATATTCCGAAGGCAGCTTTTATGACCAGGTATGGTCATTTCGAGTTCCTAGTTATGTCTTTCGGGTTGACGAATGCCCTAGCAATATTCATGGACTTAATGAACAGTGTCTTTCGTCCATACTTAGATTTGTTTGTGATCGTGCTTATTGACGATATTTTGGTGTACTCCCGCTCGAAAGAAGAACACTGGGATCATTTGCGAAAAGTACTTCAGACCCTCAGAGACCGCCATCTATATGCGAAATTCTCTAAATGTGAGTTTTGGTTGAGTTTTGTAGCTTTCTTAGGCCACATTGTATCAGAGGCTGGTATTCAAGTTGACTCACAGAAAATAGAGGCAGTAAAGACCTGGCTTAGACCTACCACTCCTACAGAAGTTTGCAATTTTCTAAGTCTAGTCGGGTATTACAGGAGGTTCGTGGAAGGCTTTTCTACCCTATCAGCACCCTTGACTAAATTAACTCAGAAGGCAGCCAAATTTCAGTAGACTGAGGCTTGTGTGCAGAGAATTGAAAAACAAGCTAACGTCAGCACCTGTTTTAGCATTACCAGAAGGTTCAGAGGGGTATGTCGTGTATTGCGACGCTTCAGGCGTCGGTTTGGGGTGTGTCCTGATGCAACACAGGAAGGTAATCGCTTATGCTTCCAGACAGCTTAGAAAGCATGAAAAAAATTATCCCACCCATGATCTAGAGTTAGCTGCAGTGATTCATGCCTTAAAAATATGGAAGAATTACTTGTATGGTGTACATGTGGATATTTTCACGGATCATAAGAGCCTCCAGTATATTTTCACGCAGAAAGAGTTGAATTTGCGACAGCACCATTGGTTAGAGTTGCTAAAAGATTACGATGTGAACATCTTGTATCACCCAGGGAAAGCTAATATTGTAGCAGATGTCCTCAGTCGCAGATCTATGGGGAGTTTAGAATATTTGAGGCCATAAAAGCGGGATATGGCCTGAGAGTTGCATCAGTTAGCCAGTTTAGCAGTTTGAGTAATAGATTCAGGAGACAATGGGGCCATAATTCAGAATACAACAGTATCGTCCCTGGTTGTAGAGGTAAAAGAATGACAGTAAGAGGACTGTCATTTAGCGCAGCTCAGAGATAAAGTTAAACGGGCTGAACTAGAAGCTTTTGAGGTGGATTAAGATTGGGTATTGAGGTACAGAGATCGCCTCTGCGTTCCAGATGCAGCAGGGCTCCGCCAGCAGATTATGGAAGAGGTACACTACTCTCGTTACTCTTTTCTTCCTGGATCGACGAAGATGTACCAGGACATAAAAGAGGTATACTGGTGGCCCGGAATGAAGAAACATGTAGTCGCATTTGTAGCCCAGTGCCCTAACTGTGAGCAGGTGAAGGCTGAGCACCAGAGCCCTCGCGGATTAACACAGGAGTTGACTATACCAATGTGGAAGTGGGAAGCAAAATGGACTTTGTGACAGGGTTACCCCGTACTAGACGTAAGTTTGACTCTATTTGGGTTATCGTTGACAGACAGATGAAATCAACTCACTTCCTACCAGTTCTGACTACATTTTCAGCTGAAGACTATGCAGAGTTATATATTAAAGAGATAGTCCGGTTGCACCATGTTCCAGTATCTATTATATCTGACAGAGGGGAACAGTTTACAGCTAGATTTTGGCAGTCATTTCAGAAACGTTTGGGGATGCAAGTTAATCTGAGTACTTCCTTTCATCCCCAAACAGACGGCCAGGCAGAGCGCACCATTCAGACACTCGAGGATATGTTACGGGAGTGTGTGATAGACTTTGGAGGGAGCTGGGACGATCATTTACCCCTTATTGAGTTTGCATATAATAACAGTTATCATTCTTCCATACAGGTCCCTGGTTGGGTGGTTCGAAGTAGGAGAAGCAGGGTTAGTCGGGCTAGACCTAATCCCCCAGTCAGAATAAAAAGTGAAACTTGTCAGAGAACGGTTACTAACAGCTCAGAGTCGTCAGAAATCCTATTCCGATGTACGGCGCAGAGACTTGGAATTCGATGTGAATGACTGGGTATTCCTTAAAGTGTCGCCAATGCAAGGCGTGATGAGATTTGGTAATAATGGAAAGCTTAGCCCAAGATTCATTGGGTCGTATCGGATCATACGAAGGATAGGCTGAGTGGCATATGAATTAGAGTTGCCTCCAGAGTTAGAATTTGTTCATCCAGTATTTCACGTATCTATGTTGCGAAGGTGTATAGGTGACCCGTCCCGAGTGGTACCAGTTGGAGATATTTAGGTCACTGAAGAACTAGCGTACGGAGAGATTCTAGTGGAAATATTATATCAGCAGGTTCGCAGGTTGAGAACTAAAGATGTGGCCTCCGTTATAGTGTTGTGGAGGAACAAAAATAGAGAAGAGATGACTTGGGAAGCTGAGGATGACATGAGGTCTAGATATCCTCACTTGTTCCAGGATTGACTAAGATTATGTAGTTAAGATGGTATTGTTATGTAGTTGTTATTTTATTATTTATGTTATCAGTACTATCTGATTAGCTATCACTTAGTTGTGGAAGAGTTATTGTCACGACCCAAACATACACCCGGATCGTAGACACGGGACAAGGGATATCGAGTGACCCCAAGTCAACCCATGGTTCATGCATTCAACTAATCTCATTTAAATTAACGGAATAATAAACAAACACATCACGAAAACGTAACCATGACATAACATCAAGAAATACCAAACATTTACATAAGTTGAATACTACTCATTTGTTCGAAAACCTCTAATACGTAAGATGGGTTGATGGGACAACATCCCCAACTAACCAGAGCAATACTAAACATAATCAACAGGAAAAGTTATCATAGCCCTCGGAACATAAGGACTCACCAACAAGATGATATCATACGCTGGGATGGACTAAGGATGAGGATGAGCATGTAATCCGGACCTTGTATCATGAAAGGATACAACATAGAAAGTATGCGATCAATATGTGGAATGTACTGAGTATGCAAGGTAATTAAAATGGAAATTTTTAAAAGTAAACTCATAAATAGACATAGGAGAAGGACATCCTGCTTACATCAAAACCTTCATAATAAAACATAAGGGTCGAGACTTTCAAACATTCATAATCATTCATTATCATAATCATAATATAACTTGAGCCCATAACATGAATATAACAATGCATAAAACATGTGGAACAATGGGAGGACTCGTAATAACCGACACCATCATGGTAGAGCCTTTAATGATGCCCCACTGTCTCGCTCAAGTGGGCAGAGCCGACCCTGGCTTGCCAGGCGAGGTTCGTGCATAAGGCGTGATATCACATTTTAGGGGATCATTATCATTACATCATAACATTTACAACCCACGGTGGCAAGTGGTTATGAGACAGCAGCGTAGTCCTTTGAACGTCGTGCTGCTCGGTGCTAGACACGGCTCCCAAAAACATGCATATAGGCTAATACATAAATCATTAACATCATGCATAAAATTTATTGGATAAGATATAACATTTATCATCATTGATCCCTTTTAAAACATGCTTAGCCAAGAATCAAGGCCCTTTTTATCGGCCAACATCATAAATCGATAAATCGTGAAATTCATTTCATAAATCGTAAATCATTCTTCATCATGTGGGCATTTACCAATAATTCATCATACTCAATTCTTTTAAAATATGCTCATAAACATGGGTAACTTGGATGCATGCATTTCCATAATCAATAGACTTAAAATAATGAATATTCATCATAAATCATATTTTCCATGAACTTTCATAAATGGGAAATTTAAATTGAAACATGATTTTGAAGAAAATAATACGAAACCTGCCCATCATGCATATTTCAATAAATAAAACTCAATTAAAGCATACCCATAAGGAGGAATCACATAGACATGTTTTGGGTAAAACCCCATGGAATTTGAGTAGGAGAATTCATGACTTTAATCGAAATTGGGCATGGGTGAGACAGAATTCCACCCATTTTAAAACCCTACATACCTAGGAATAGATGGACTTAAAGTTCTTTGAATACCCACAAAGAAATTGATGAAAATTTGGGGAAGAACGCCTTGAATCTCCCAAAAACCTCTCTAAGCTTTTGCATGAGAATGGGCATGCAATAGGGACTTAACTCCTCTTATCACACTCATAAAATATCCAAAACGACGTAGTTTAGGTCTTAGGGACTTAGAAAATTATGGAAACACCCTCATTAAAACGCAGGAAATTCTAGTCGCCAGTCCTCACGAGGGACCTAACGGATTGTTGCCACAGGGCACGACTCGTGGCCTTGATCCGTTGAGTCCACTGCCCAAAACTCCAAGGGAACCCCAGGGGTGACTTCACGAGTCATGAGGTCAGACCACTATTCGTGGTCACCTTCCGTGGCCTACACTGCCCATCCCAATATTTCCAATCCTCCAGGGTTGACCATGGGTGACCTCACGGGTCATGAGGTCTGACCACGACTTGTGGTCAGGACCGTGGCCTCCTCACTCACACTTTTCTAACCCAAGATGACCAAGAGTCACTTCACAACTCGTGGTCACTCCTCACGACTCACCTCACGAGTCGTTCTGTGACCTGGTGCTAATTTTAAGTTTTTCTCCATTTTCACTTCCGGGTCTGATCCTTGAGTTCCCGGGGCATAACAATATCTCCCCCTTGGGAACATTCATCCTCGAATGTTAGAAACATGCAGAAAACTCAGAAACAAGCTATCACCATATACGATTACTAATCATTTAAGGTAAAAACTAACGGAATGACTACCTCCGAAAGGAACTACATAGCTAAACTAAATTCATACATCACATACATTTACCATATTATAAAACAAACTTGTACACATGAACTGAACGGGAAAAGCCAATTAAAGGTTTAGGGCAAAACTGATACATCAAACTAAAACTGAACCGGTAGGGAACAAATAAGGGTATTTAGCTATCATATCTGCTTCGGCTTCCCACGTAGCTCCCTCAACATGCTGATTTATCCATAGTACCTTAACTGAAGCTACTTCTTTGTACCTCAGCCTCCAAACTTGACGATCCAAGATTTCAACGGGGATTTCTTCATAACTAAGGTTGTCCTTCACTCCAACGCTGTCTACCAGAACTACCAAGGCTGGATCACCCAAGAACATCTTCAAAAGTGACACATGAAAGAGGGGATGAACCGAAGATAGCCCGAGGGTAAGTCCAACTCATACGCCACCTTACCAACTCTTCTCACAACCTGGTAGGGGCCAACATAGCAGGGACTGAGTTTACCTTTCTTTCCCAACCGCATGACTCCCTTCATGGGAGATACCTTTAGAAATACCCAGTCGTCCACATCAAACTCAAAATCTCTTATCCTCATATCAGCATACAATTTCTAAAGACTTTGAGTGGTTTTCAATCGGTCCCTTATCAACTGAACCTTCACCATTGCCTCATGAACTGAATCTGGTCCTATCATAGCTGCCTCACCAATCTCGAACCATCCGATGGGAGACCTACACCTCCTCCCGTAAAGAGCCTCGAACGGTGCCATCTGGATACTGGAGTGGTACTGTTATTATAAGCAAATTCGATCCAGGGAAAGTGATCATCCCAACTACCTTTAAAATCCATAACACATACCCTCAACTTATCCTCAAGGGTCTGAATGATTCGTTCTGCCTGGCTGTCTGTTTGCGGATGGAAGGCTATACTGAGCTTAACCTACGTCCCAAGTCCTTTTTGAAAATAACACCATAATTGAGAGGTAAACTGAGTACCTCGGTCTTAGATAATAGACAAGGGCACTCCATGAAGTTGAACTAACTCCTGAATATACAACTTAGCATAATCATCCATTGAATCTGTGTTCTTGACCAGTAGGAAGTGTGCCGCCTTAGTGAGCCTGTCCACCACCACATAAATGGAGTCATAGTGTCGCCGAGTACGAGGTAGGCCTGTAAAAAAATCCATGTTAATCTCTTCCCATTTCCACGTGGGAATGCTAATATCCTAAAGTACGCCTCCCGACCTTTGATGTTCGACTTTCACTTGCTGGAAGTTTGGACNTGGAAGTTTGGACATTTTGCTACGAACTCCGCAATATCTTTCTTCATACCATCCCACCAATAGATTTCTTGCAAATCTCGATACATTTTTGTGGATCCTGGATGAATAGAAATCTGGTACCATGTGCCTCATGCAATATCTGAACTCTCAAATTATCAATGTCCGAAACACATAGTCAACCCTGGTATTGTAGCACACCATCTCCCCCTTGGTAGAAAACCTCCACCTTCTAAATCCGAACTGCCTCCTTTAGCTTCCTCAATATTGGATCCTCATCTTTCCTAGATTTAACATCAACTTCCAAGGAAGATTCTGACCCGTTATGCACAACAACACCGCCATCGGCCGAGTCGAACAATCTAACTCCCAGTCTTGCGAGTCGGTGGACATCCCTCACCAACTCACGTAGGACACACTTTCCATGGAGAGTCTACTAAGTGCATCCGCAACCATATTAGCCTTGCCTAGGTGGTAAAAGACACTCATGTCATAGTCCTTAAGTAATTCCAACCACCACTTTTGTCGAAGATTTAGATCCTTCTGTGTGAACACATATTGCAAACTCTTGTGCTCCGTGAATACATCCACGTGGACCCCATACAAGTAATTCCACCATATATTCAATGCAAATACCACCGTAACCAACTCAAGATCATAGGTCGGGTAATTCTTCTCATGAAATTTCACTGTCTCGAGGCATATGCTATCACCTTCCCACGCTGCATCAACACACATCCCAGCCTAACTCTTGAAGCATCACAATAGACAACGAAGCCATCGGTACCCTCAGGTAAGGTCAACACTGGTGCTGAAGTGAGTCGGGTCTTCAACTCTTGCAAGCTTTTCTCACAAGCATCCAACCATTGGAATTTCACCTTTTTCTGAGTCAACCTGGTCAATGGGGTCGCAATTGATGAGAAACCCTCCACAAACCTTCGGTAATAACCTGCTAAGCCCAAGAAACTCTGAATTTCTGAAGGATTCACAGATATGGGACAATTCTTCACTGCCTCTATCTTCTACGAATATACCCTTATGCCTTCGCTTGATACTACATGTCCCACAAATGCTACCGAGTTTAGCCAAAATTCACACTTGCTAAACTTTGCATACAGCTGACGATCCTTGAGGGTTTGCAGCACTATCCTCAAATGAGTGGCATGCTCCTCCTCACTCCAGGAGTATAAAAGAATGTCCTCAATGAACACGATCACGAACATATCCAAATATTGCTTAAACACCCTGTTCATCAGGTCCATAAAAGATGCAGGAGCATTGGTTAGCCTAAAAGACATAACAACAAATTCGTAGTGACCATACCGAGTCCTAAAAATGGTCTTTGGGATGTCACCCTCCCTCATTCTGAGCTGGTGATACCCGGACCTAAGATCAATCTTGGAGAAACACTTGACACCCTGAAGCTGGTCAAACAAATCATCGATCCTAGGTAAGGGGAACCTATTCTTGAAGGTAACCTTATTCAACTGTCGATAATCAATACACATGCAAAGGGAACTGTCCTTCTTACGAACAAATAGAACTGGTGCACCCCATGGAGACTAGCTCGATCTAATGAAGCCCTTATCCAACAAATCCTTTAACTAATCCTTCAATTCATTTAGCTCGGCTGGAGCCATCCTTTAAGGAGGGATAGAAATAGGCTGCGTATCTGGCAATAGATCAATACCTAAATTAATTTCCCCTTCAGGAGGAACACCTAGCAAATCCTCGGGAAACACCTCTGGATATTCGAACACCACCAGAACTGACTGGATAGTCGGGGTCTCGGACTCAACATCCTTGACCCTAACTAGGTGGTACATACATCCCTTAGAGATTATCTTCCTAGCTTTAAGATAGGAAATAATCCGACCTACTGGCACTGCCGAACTACCCTTCCACTTCAAAATTGACTCACCCGAAAAATGAAACTCCATGGTACGGGTCCTACAATTAGTTGAAGCATAACATGGAATCCATACCAAGAATAATGTCAAAGTCAGTCATGGCTAACTCTACCAAATCTGCGGGGGTAACCTTATGCAAAACCATAATGGGGCGACCTCTATATACCCACCTAGCTACAACTGAATCACCGACTGGAGTAGATACGAAGAATGGTTTTGACATAATTTTAGGACTAACTCCAAAACTACTAGCAATGTAAGGAGTCAAAGGTAATGTGGATCCCGGGTCTAACAAGGAATAAAAATCAATATGAAAGGCACACAACATACCAGTGACCATGTCTAGCGAAGTCTCCTGCTCCTGGCGTGAGGCAAGGGCATAGAATCGGTTTTGGCACTGATCACCACCCCCACTAGTAGATGCTCCCTGTGGAGCTGAACGGGCTAGAGCTGCTGCTATCTTGGTGGTCTGTGCTCGACCCGTATCCTCACCCTGTCTAGCATAGGGACATTCTTAGCGCATGTTCCCAAGTCTACCACACCCGAAGCAGACATCCGAACTGAGCAGGCACTCCCCGGTGAGACTATTGTCGCATCTCCTGTAGGCTGGAGAGGAATACTCTAACTGGGTGCCCCTCTGATCCTTCGACCCTGAAGCCCTGCACCTTTGATCACCCCTGGGTCTAGACGGAACACTAGCTGATGATGGCGCTGGGGCTAGTGACCTCTGCTGAAACTGTGAACGATAGCCACCGTTGGACCTCTAATGTGAAAACCCACGACTATCTTTTCGAGCTCTCTTTTCCTCTCTCTCCCTCGCATGGGCCGCCTCCATCTGCTGGGCATACAACACTATGTGAGGAAAGTCCATATCCTGATGAAGCATGGCAGTCGTGCAATCCTTATCTAGGTAACCAACCACGCCATGAACAAATCGGCTCACCCATGCCCTCTGATCCATCACCAACTCTGGGGCGTACTTTGATAACCGTGTGAACTCAAGCCAATACCCCGGCACTGTCATCTTTCCTTTCTTGAGGTTAACAAACTCAACTGCTTTCAATTCCCTTATCTCCCCAGGGAAGAACCTGTCAAGAAAGGCCATGTGGAACTCATCCCAGCTGATAGGGCCCGCACCCGCTGCCCTGCTATCCTTCCATTGCTTGTACCAAATATGAGCGACCTCTTTTAGCTGATATGAGATCAAGTATTCACACTCCCCATTTGTCACCCCCATAAATTGGGTGACCTTCAAGATCCCTTCAAAAAACTCGTGTGGATCCTCATCCACCTTCGATCCCATGAACATAGGAGGGTTCATCCTCAAGAAGTCTCTAATACGAGTCACTGTTGTATTGCCATTCTGCGAACCTGTGCAACAGCCTGGTGATTGACCTGAGCGGTCAAGGCCTGCGCCAACATCTGAATCGCCGCTTGAAACTCAGCGTGGGCAGTTGGCTCTAGTGCCTGGGGCTCTACAACAGGTGGGGCTTGCTGATGCCCATGGTCATTGCCATCTACGTGGCCTTCATCATTTCCATTCCTCGTTTTGTTCATTCTCCTAGGAGCCCTAATTCTGCAATCACGATCGCACGAATTAGTAGGATGGAAAGGCTTTTCATTGCACGACATAGAACATGAAAGAAGGGAACATTTCCTAAAACGTTCAGTAGCCTATTCGTCATAGGTGTGGCGTGCTTCACACCCATGAAAAAGAATCTACCTAACACAGCTTTCGAACACCCTAGGACACTTCAAACCTATTGCTCTAATACCAAGTTTGTCACGACCCAAACGTACACCCGGATCGTAGATACGGACAAGGGACCCCGAGGGACCCCAAGTCAACCCATTGTTCATGCATTCAACTAATCTTATTTAAATTAATGGAATAATAAACATAACACATCGGAAACGTAACCATGACATAACATCAGGAAATACCAAACATTTACATAAGCTGAATACTACTCATTTGTCTGAAACCTCTAATACGTAAGATGGGTTGATGGGACAACATCCCCAACTAAACCGAGAAATACCGAAACATAATCAATAGGAAAAGTTATCAAACGTCCCTCGAAACATGAGGACTCACCAACAAGTTGATATCGTAGGCTAGGATGGACTAAGGATGAGGATGAGCCTAAAATCCAGACCCTGTATCATAATTTGATACATCATAGAAAGTATGCGGCTAGTACGTGGAATGTACTGAGTATGCAAGCTAAGTAAAACGGACATTTTTAAAAGTAAAGTAAACTCATAAATAGACATAGGAGAAGGACATCATGCTTGCATCAAAACCTTCATAATAAAACAAAAGACTCAAGACTTTCAAATCATTCATAATCATTCATTATCATAATCGTAAATAACTTTATTATAATATAACTTGAGCCCATAACATGAATATAACAATGCATAAAACATGTGGAACAATGGGAGGACTCATCATAACCGACACCATCATGGTAGAGCCTTTCATAATACCCCACTGTCTCGCTCAAGTGGGTAGAGCCGCCCTTGGCTTACTAGGCGAGGGTCGTGCATAAGGCATGATATCACATTTTAGGGGATCATTGTCATTACATCATAACATTTACAACCTATAGTGGCACGTGGTTATGAGACACCGGCGTAGTCCTTTGAACATCGGGTTGCTCGGTGCTAGACACGGCTCCCAAAAACATGCATATATTCTCATACATAAATTATTAAAATCATGCATAAAATTCATTGGCTAAGATATAAAACTTTTCATCATTGATCTCCTTTAAAAAATGCTTAGCCAAGAATCAAAGCCCTTTTAATCGGTCAACATCATAAATCGTGAAATTCGTTTCATAAATTGTAAATCATTCTTCATCATGTGGGAATTTCCCAATACTTCATCATACTCAATTCTTTCAAAATATGCTCATAAACATGGGTAACTTGGATTCATGCATTTCCATAATCAATAGACATAAAATAATGAATATTCATCATAAATCATACTTTCCATGAACTTCAATAAATGGGAAATTTAGATATAAAAAGATTGAAATGTGATTTTGAAGAAAATAATATGAAACCTACCCATCATGCATATTTCAATAAATAAGACTCAATTAAAACATACCCTTAAGGAGGAATCACATTGACATGCTTTGGGTAAAACCCCATGGAATTTGAGTAGGAGAATTCATTACTTTAATCGAAATTGAGCATGGGTGAGAAAGAATTCCACTTATTTTAAAACCCTACATACCTGGGAATAGATGGACTTAAAGTTCCTTGAACACCCATAAAGAAATTGATGAAAATTTGGGGAAGAAGTCCTTGAATCTCCCAAAAACATTTCTAAACTTTTTCATGAGAATGGGCATGCAATAGGGACTTAACTCCTCTTATCACACTCATAAAATATCCAAAACGATGTAGTTTAGGCCTTAGGTACTTAGAAAATTATGAAAACACCCTCATTTAAACGCAAGAAATTCTGGTCGCCAGTCCTCACAAGGGACCTAACGGATTATTGCCATAGGGCACGACTCATGTCCTTGATATGTAGAGTCCACTGCCCAAAACACCAAGGGAACCCCACGGGTGACTTCACAAGTCGTGAGGTCAGACCACGACTCGTGCTCACCTTCTGTGGCCTACACTCCCCATCCCAATATTGCCAATCCTCCAGGGTTGACCACAGGTGACCTCACGAGTTGTGAGGTCTGACCACGACTCATCGACAGGCCCGTGGCCTCCTCACTCAGATTTTTCCAACCCAAGCTGACCACAAGTCATTTCACGACTCGTGGTTACTCCTCACGACTCACCTCACAAGTCGTTCTGTGACCTGGTACGAATTATCAATTTTTCTCTGTTTTTGCTTTCGGGTCTTATTCTTGGATTCCCGGGGTATAATAGATATTATAGTGTTGTGTTTGAGATATTTGTGTTGGACCTTTCTACGTTTCAGGGTTTTCAGATAGTCTATATTATAGGGGAGACTCTGCTGAAATTTTTTTTCCAAGATAATAGTTGAAAGAGTTAAACTCCTGCGGACTACATTCGAGGATGAATGTTCCTGAGGGGGGGATGATGTTACACCCTGTAAGTTCCTAACATTTAGTTGTCCTATTCATATGTTAGTCAAGAGTTTTAGAGTACGACGCGTACGAGAAAGAGCCCGGGGAAGAGGTCGAACGAGCGCGGAGTCAAGCTTGCAAGGGAGAGGGTCGGACCAGCTGCCCAAAGGGGCAACATGTCACAGACCCCTCCTTGGCGCGTTAGGCTCCATGGCATGCCCATGTTTTGGCACAATGGGGTCCGTGCCACAGATAAGTTGCTTTCATTGTTTCATTTTATATATATGTACCTTCGGGAAGAAAGAGTAAAGGTAGAGGGAATTGAGGAATTTTCATTCGTTTATGCTACGAAACGCCGTCTAAATTCAAATTAACTTCAGATACCAAAGTTCAAGGCCGTAGGGAGCATTACTACGGGTCAGTTTCATAAAATTCGTCTGAAAAATCGCAACCCCGTCGAGTCAAAGTTGTTGAAATGACTCCAAAATAGTTGCTATACGATCATAGGCTTCAAGTAAGTATTCTTCCCTTCTGAACTCTTGGGAAATTATACATTTTCTATCGTGTTTCATTAAGTTGAAGTTTAGTCAATATTAGCATTATAAGTTATTGTTTCTGCCTAATTTAGTAATGAAACTTGTCTCATTCTCTCAGTAGTACGATTCTAGTTAGGAAGGGCTATTGAATACTAGTTGAAACTCACCAGTACTAAAGGAACAGCAGGCGAGGTATGTCAAGGAAAATTCCTTCGGTAAGTTTGCTTCTTTAGTATTGTAATATAGTTTGAGTCCCAGTGAAAGAGTTAAAGGCATATCTATTGTGATTAGTTGAGTTCTGTGACACTGAAGCCGCGAGGGCCATACTGAGTTCCATTGTACAGAGGCCACCAGGTACATATCGAGTCCTATTCGACTGAGGCCGCGAGGGCCATAACGAGTTCCATTAGATTGAGGTCATGAGGGCCATAGTGAGTCCCACCAAATTAAGGTCGCGAGGGCCATAGTGAGTTCTATTAAATTGAGGCTGTGAGGGCCGTTTTGAGTTATCGTATACTGAAATCATTAGAAATCAAATAGTAGAACATATATTGCTTGTACCTGTCGAGGCTTATGGGGGCCAAGGTAGGTTATTCTTGTATGGATTGTACCTTCCAGGCTTATGGGGGCCTGGTTAGGTTCTTGTTTTGTATATATGTGTACCTTGTTAATTAAGTACTATAGATAGCAAGATTGTTTAGGTTAAACTCTTGCCTTCTATATGATTATGTCAGTTCTTCATCTCTCGTTCAGTTATTACTTTACTACCTTACATATTCGGTACACATTGTGCTGACGCCCTTTGTGGACGCTGCATTACTTTCCTGCAGGTGCGGATAGGCATAAACTAGGACCTTCATAGCATCCAGCCAGGGTTAGCAGCACAGTTAGCTCCCTTCCTCTGAAGCTAATAGTTAGAAGGTTTTTTTCTTTATTATTCAGTTTATGGGTAGGTCGGGGCCTTGTCTCGACCACTATTCTACTCCTAGAGGCTTACAGATGTACAACATCTTGTGGTTAGTCTGTAGTTGGTCGTGTGGGGCCCAGATGTATATTTCATTTTGTGATGACAGTTGTCTGAGGCCTTGTTTAGCTATTGAGTATTGGCCTTGTCAACTATAGCATGTGTAAGACGCTTGATTTTCATTACAGTCATAACCAGACAGCATAGTGGCCCTGTCAGCCCGCATAGGACTCCCTATCATTATCTGTTTCTGGGTAGCTGTTTTATTTTACAGGTGGCTATGCGGCCTTGTCGGCCGGGGGCTGTTTTTACAGCTGAGATATAGCCCGTTGTTTTCTTGATTTGGGAAGTAAGTTTGCACCAGAAGTGCATAAGTCCAGTCAGATCAGTCCAGACCCTAGTGGGACACCAGGTGCCAGTCATACCCACCAAGGTGGGGCATGACAGAAGCTGCGAACTTGAGGCTTGATCAGTTAAATGAGCTAGATGGGTTTCGGTTGAAAGCCTATGAGAGTTCTAAAATTTACAAACTAAGGATGAAAATTCAGCATGACCGAAAGATTGAAAAGAGAGAATTCAGCCCAGGTGATATGGTGTTATTATTCAATTCTAGGCTTCGGCTGTTTCCTGGCAAGTTGAAGTCTGAATGGCTGGTGCCTTTTTGAGTGGTTTAAGTATTCTCCCATGGGGAAATTGAACTAGAATATCATGAAGGAAAGAGGTTTAAAGTCAATGGTCAATGAGTGAAAGCATATCTGTGGAAGAGCGAAGAAATAAAGTTGGTGGATCTCTGGGCTCTGGGTGAAATCTGAATAACCCAGGGACTTGCGTCGTGCCGTGGCGTTAAATCAGGTGCTGCATGGGAGGCAACCTATGGAGTTGTTTTGGTGAATTCTGAGTAGTCAAAATACCCGCGTCGTGTCGCGATGTTAAATTAGGCGCTTCTTGGGAGGCAACCCAATTTTCACATTTTAATGTAAATATAGTGTCCACAGTTGTTGAAGTGTGCAGGTATAAGGAAAAGGAAAACTTGAATGATTCAGCTCAAGGTTGAAACCACGACCCTCATAACGGGCCGTTGCAAGAAGGAATGACTCGTGGTTCATAGTCGTTGTTACTTATCTGGAGTGCCATGTTTCTGAGTCTAATCAACGGGCACTCAGAACGGTCCATCATTTGTTCACACGGGTCGTGGTGTCACCCGTTCTAACAAAGTCCTATAGGCCTGAAAACCAATGAAGGAACCTACGGATGAATAGTACGGGTCGTTGTGATAACAAATAGCTCGTGCTATTAGCCCGTAGACTCCACAGGTAAGTTCCCAAAACTTTAAACCACAGCACATAGGTACGGGTCGCGGTATCTTCATATGACCTGTTGGACAAGTCGTGGTCAGAGATAAAAATTTCCATACCTGACTCGACTCTCCCAGACCTAACCTATTTAAACCCCTTACACCCAATTTTTTTTGCACACTTCTCGTTCGAAATCAACTCAAACACTAAACTTCCAGTCCCTATAGGCTTGAACAATGACACCAACACTGTTGCACCACATTTATCGAACTATTGATCAAAAATTCGTGTGGTTTTCTTGCTAAAGTGAGTATTTATTTTATGTGAAAAGCTAGCCTTATTTTTTTCGGTTGTTCTGTCATCATGGCACCTGTCCGAATTATAGTTGCATTGTGGCAAATTGCTCATTGGAAACTTATGCATAGGGAGTTCATACTATTTGAAATTAACTAATTGGGTAGCTCTGTGCAATCGGGGAAATAATTGGCATCAGTGAAAAGTGAAAATTAACCTAAAATGGATGTTATGAAATTTTGATGGGGGTAGAGAGTTAGTAAATCCTCACATGTTTGATTCAAGTTCTAAACTAATTCTTGTGGGGCTAACTGAATCTTGAAAGGTGAGGTTAGGTTGCACGACCCAATCAACGACCCCTTGGTCTTCACAACGGCTCGTTGATCGAGTCGTTAGACTGTCCCAGACATAAATTTGAACCCCTCCCACGGACCAATCATACGGGCCATTGTATCTCACAACGGACCGTTATATTGGCTCGTGGGTATGTTCAGAAGACCCCACTTTTAGAATTCCATTCAACAACCGCAACAACGGGCTGTTGTTAACTACAATGACCCGTACTGACGGTCGTATGTTGTGATTAAACAATGTGCTAACTGGGTTTATTTTTTGTAAATTTAACAATATGTCTCACAGGTACAATGACTTCACCAGTAAACAAGAAGCAACAAGAAGCTGCTGCACAAAAGGAAATTGCAAAAAGGCAGCAGCTCCATGATGAGTCAGAATTATACATTTCTAATGGTTCGGAGTTGCACTACAACATTACAAGCTCTGACGAATCTCCAATGGTGACCGCTAAGGAAAAGTCCAAATCCTACGAAGCTGCAGCGGATACTATCTCACCTCCCTAGTCTGATGAGGGAAGTGACGAGGCCGAATCTGATGGTGACAACCCTCCTGCTAATAATGTAGAGAACGACAATGATCATGCTGAGGAGTCAGGGGATGATGATACTAATGCAGAGGAGTTCGGTGACAAGGAAAGTGCTGCTAAAGAGTCTAATGAGCAGGTAGAGGACTCTGAACCTGGCACCACACCCAAAGCAAGGTCTGCGAGATGGTTCCTATAGGGCTCCAGAGATGTGTATTTTGTAGGGCTCAATCTCAATGAAAAAGGAAATCCCAGCCGTAGTATTCAGGAGGAGCCAAAGATTAAGATCAATGCCCTAAATGAAGTTCAAGAGCTTAAAAGGCTCTTCGAGGGATACAACATGTATTGGATGGAAAAGACTCCAGGCAAATACAACATGGAGATGGTTTGTGAGTTCTACGCAAATCATTACTACACCTTGGAGAAGAAGGCTTCCTCAAAGAAGGCCATTAAGAAGGAGCCCGTGCTAGACTCTGTCAGGGTAAGAGATATCCCAGTTGATATATCAGAGAGGGCCATCACCAGAGTCTTGATGGGTGGTGACTTTACATTGCCGGCCAAAACTACTGAATATGATTACTGAATGGAGGCAATGAAGGGGATCAGAAAGTTGAGAATTGAGAATAAGGTGTTGCACTTTCAATAGACGTCCAATATTATTGCTAAAGACAAGGAGGGAGCAAAATGGGTCACGAGCAGAACCCATCATTCGACATCGCCTCGCGCCGATAGTGAATGATAATGTTTTGAGCACAGATAGGGAAGCGTTGTTGGCATGCATTATGTCTGAGTACCTAGTGAACATTCCCAGGATTATTGCCACAGAAATTCGAGAGTGAGTGGTCAAAGAAAATACTACACTTCCGTTCTCGAGCATGATCTATCAACTATACATGGAGTCTGGAGTGCCTGTCTTCCCATATATCGATCATATGATTAAAAACATTAGGACGACAGACATAGCATTGATTAAAGATGACCTGAATTCGGTGGCCAGGGTCTGAGTTCCATTTGGTTGACCCAGATTGAGTGAGAGTACACCGAGAGGAGGTGAGCAGGGTGACACTTCCAGCCAGGATGAGCATACCGTGGAGCTTCCTTCCACTCAAGCAGATGATGTTGCAGAAACCACTTCTATTCCATCAGGAAGCTTAGACCAGCCCTTTCCCACTAGATACTTGTTGGTCCTATAGAGTGACATGAGAAAAATGGCCAATAAACTAACAATTGCAGAATGCAAGATTGACAAGTTTCTTGAGCAAGTTAAGCCATGGGTTAAAAAAGAAATAAAATATGCAGCACGTGGGTTACATATGCGGTTGGATGGTTTTGAGGTACGTCTCAACCAGTTCAGGTCTGATGCTCAGACTCGGGATTGGGACACTATGGAGAGAGAGCTAGCAGCATTGAGAGCCTCAGTGCTATAGTTGTCATCAAGACCTACTCAACTTTTACCACCACAAACTTTATCAGTAATAGATGAGGACTTGGATGTGGAGATTCCTCAGTTCTTAGACCTTGATCCGGCCCAGCATGAAAAAGGCAAAAAGAAGCGGGTCACTGAGTGTACGGAGGATGAGGAAAGAAGGAAATAGAAGAAGGAGAAGCGGGCATTGAAAGTTTCCCTCAAGGAAAGTCGACAGACTGCCGATGTGCATGAGAGATATAATGGAGCGGGTTAAAGGTGCCGGCAGCTCTAGTGCGCGGGATGTTCTTCAGGAGAGTGGGACACGCAGTTCATTCTCCTGCGCGGACAATGTTGGAGACCGCACAGGCCACAGATGATACCACTGTTACACAGGCTGGAGTCATGACTGAGACTCTAGCTACTGAGGATTTTGGGGTTGCATCTGCAGCCCTCTGTGACCAGACCACTGGCATCTAGGATGCCCAGGTACGTCCCTATTCTTATGCTTTACTTTTTGAATGCGTCGAGGACGTCGCATATTTTTTTTGATGGGGGTAGGGTAGTACTTGAGTAGTACTTGATTTTGGTTTTTGTGAACATAACTCGAGGGTTTTTCTTGTTGGATATCTTTTCCCTCGGGTGTTCTTTATCTAGTAGAATCGACATGTTTAGGGTTTTTGTTTTATTTTATTTTTTTTGGTTAATTTGAAGAAAATAGGAGGTGTATGACCAGTCAAACAAAGCATGTGATGAATTGATTTTGTGATGTATTAAAAATGACCCCATTCCTAAATCCTTTTGTGTGATTATACTTGTGCTGTGAGGCGTGACCAGTATGGATCTTTGTATGTCATCATAGGTATCGCTAGGATAACTAATGTAAACAATGTGCATGAACCTGGTGGTTGGAACTTAGCTGTGTAATCAAGTGCTTGTGTGAGTAAGGTTCAATAGTTGAATTCTGTTGTGTGTGTAAATCTAGAACTTTCTTGGTCAATCTACCGAGGTAGAATATAGGAAACTAGGAAAGAATCATAGGCCATTTTTGATGAATGAGTCCACTTTAGCCTTAAAAGACCTACCAAAAGAAAATAAATATCCCTTGATCCAAATTTTGAGCTTAAATTGACTTTTCTTTTTCTTTACACCAATTCACCTTCCTTGTTTGATTAAAATGAACCTGTTTTGGCCCTGGTCCCTCCTTGGACGGTGTGAACCTCAACGAAAGAAAATCGCCTAATTTGAGGGTGGATATTATAGGGGTGATTAAGAAGAGTAGGTGGAATGAGATTGAGTAATGAAAATGAAAGAGCGGATGCAGTGTGCACAACGAAAAGGAAAGAAAAAAAAATTTAAAGAGAAAAAGATTATAAAAAAAATGAATGAAGGTGATTAATCCTTGAAAGAAGAAACACTGCATTCATAGTTGCAAAAGAAGATAAAAGAAGAAGAGAGCAAAGGAAAAAGGGAGCGAAGTGAAAAAATAGGTTAAGTGGAGGCAAGGTTAGTATAGTGCCAAGGAGGATTAAGTTACTATTCCCATATTTACCATACCCAACCCCGAGCCTACATTACAAGTTGAAAAAGTCCAATAGTGATCCTAGTTCAATCGTCTGAAAACTGAAGTATTAAAAGTAAAGGCAAGCTTATGGTATTGTATTCGCACAGTTAGAATTTCTTTGTGAGCGTGAGTGAGTTCTTTCCCAGTCCCAAGATGAACATTGGAATGATCATGTGTATATATGCATGTGTGGGACTTCTTTGTGGTGAGAGCACGTGATTACATGGGTTGATCTCTAGCTGTCTAGGGAAAATGCCAGTTGTGTGTGCTTGGTTGTGTAGTGATAATATGCTGCCATCCTTTGATCCTATTGTGTCATGTTGAGAAGTGTTGAGTTGTCACACTGAATTCTATTTTAACCCAGTAGGAGGGAAGTTGATTGAGTGAACATTTTTTCTATTTTATAAGTTTGTACTGCTATGCATCTCCTAAGTTTCCTCTAGTTAAACGTCGCCATGGGTTGATTTTATTCTTTTTGCCTGAGGACATGCAAACATGCTAAGTTGAGGGTGTTGATTTATCGTGAATTTATGGCACTGGCGATGCTTAAAACTCTATGAATGTGCATGAATTTAGGTACATTTATGTGGATATGACGTGTTTTGGTAGTTTTGAACAAAAACGGGTCGTAGGAATAAAAGTTGAGAAAAAGAACTGAACACAGAAAAAGATGCCTCAGATGAGCTGCACTATGGACCATTGGTCCTCACCATGGGCCGTCCTATTCAGTCGTTGCATGTAATTTAGAAAAGTTGTTAAGCAGAGTGCTAAGCAACGGTTGAAACCCACGGATTGTACTAGCTTACAACGGGTTGTTCTGATATGCCATGGGAAGATACAGAAAAGAATGTCAAACTAAAGTCTCATACGACGGATGATTCCTACGGGTCGTGTGAACTTACAACGGACCATCCTGTCCGGTCATGGAAAGAATCAGAGAAATTGACTAAGATCCAGCTGCATATAACGGACAAACAGGATGGCTCGTACTTTCTAAGGACGGGTCGTTCTGAGTGCTTGTACTTTTAGGTTCATAAAGAATGATTAGGAGGCCAGGAAACAACAAACAGGACCAACGGCTCGTAGGATCTTCCAACGAGCCATTGTTTGAAGCCATATGCTGAAAGGAGACAAGTCTTAGGGAAGCAACGATTGGAACAACGGACACTCTAACAATCTGTTGAAGCTATCAATGGACCGTGGTACCTGCCGACATCAGAATCCTAGTTGATTTATGAAAGGATTTGTTTCATGTCTATAAATAATTTGTTTAGGTTTATTTTACAAGTTACGTAATTTTACAGCTTTGAACATAAATTTTGGGTGTTGTTAAAAATCATTCTTGGTTCAAGAAACAAAGTTTGTAATTTTGTTCTTGATTTTGAGAAGTAAATATCATTGGAGTTTTGTTCATCGGTTTTGGAGTTATGTTCAATTCACGTGGTTTTCTTCTACAAATTTTTTGTAATTACAATTATGATTTTTTCTATATTTTGTGATAGTGATATTTCAACTATGAGTAGCTAAATCCATAACTAGGATTTTGAGAGCCATGATGAATTAACACACATAGGTTAAACACTTACTGATTCTTGAACAGAGTTTAATGCATGTATTATTTTTCCCTTCGTTTTAATTATTTCGTAACGGTTGCAAACGTTAGAACTTGCCTTATTCTTAGTTACCAGATCAAGGGGGTAGTGAATGGGAAAAGGGATTAACAACGGAGATTTGAGGCTATCAACCTTCATTTAATAGCTTGAAATTGTCCTGGAATAGCTAATCTGATATTAAAGGTAAGGGTTAATTAAGCATACACACGTATACAGACCAAGTTGCGGGGTGATAATCATCTAGATAGGGAACCAACCATTTAGGTGAACTTAACTTACCAATATTGCATGTTAAACACCAGAATAGATCACTAGTGTAAAAGACTTGTGGTTATGAACTCATTGGGAACACAATCCTAGTCAATTTGTTGATTGAATACAAACCGAAATTGATTTAAGCATCTGCTAGTTATTTACTCTTGTTTATTATTTTATTTTTCAATTCTTTCCCCCCAGGAAATAAGTAATCCAATAGTAATATCTAATCACATTAACTCAAGTTCTTTCCATATTCCCTGTGGGATCGACCTCAATCTTTGTTGGATTTTATATTTGACATCGACCATTTTATATCTCAATTTTAAGGTGTAATTTGGGAGTGATGTGCTATGAATTTACAACACTATTGACGCTTAAAACTAAGAAAATAGCATGAACTTAAGTGTTTTTATGTGGATATGAGGCACTTTTCCTTTGATTTTAGGATAAATGGGTGTTGGAACAATAAATTGCAAAAGGGAACGAAAAGTGTGCAAAAAGTGGTAAAAAGTGCAGACCACAGTACGATCTGTAGGATGGACCTACGAGTCGTACTGAGGGCCTTGATAAGAAGCTGAAAGATAACCTAGAAGACTAAACTTATGAGACTTGTCACGGATTGTACCATGGTGGTACGAGTCGTGGTAAGTCAGTCGTGAAGAAATCGAGAAGAATTACAGAAGGCTAATTCTCAGTACGAGAGCACCTATGACCCGTGAGATGAAGGTATGAGTCGTACCACACCGGTTGTAGTGAAGTTTAGAAAAAGTTCAACAGATCAGGATCAAGCCACGGGTGTCAATGTACGAGTCATAGCATGATGGTACGAATCATATCTCTTCCCAACACTTAGCCAAAATTCAGCCAACATTCCAAGCCATGAGTTGATGTCACGACCCGTGAGAAGCCCCTACGAGTCATAGGTGGACCAGTGACGAGGTCGGCACTAGTTATGGAAAGCAGTCCTATTAGTTTAGGAAAAGGATTCTTGTGTCTCTATAAATACTTTTTATGTTTATTTTTTATAAGGGGGATGACGAATAGACTTAATTCTAGTAGGAAAACATTGTAGTAAGCGATTTGACATCATTGAGAGAGAAATTGAGTTGGTTCAACCTTGTGATCAATCTTTTCTTGAATTCATCTTCTTCTTGCTACTTGTTATTCAAGATTTCGTGGTTTAATTGAAGGAATTGTTTTTCTCAATCATCTTTGTAAGTATTGTTAGATGTTTTCAATAATGAACAC
>JACEIK010000939.1:103254-121076 GCA_018107945.1 Datura stramonium
GTATATGAATATACATAGGATTTTTTTATACAAGAAGGTTTCCTACACATCTAGTTTTTCTAAGAATATTTCTACGCATATCCTCTATCATGCTCCCTCAATCTATAAGGGCAGATGCATAGACAAATTTCTTTCAGGGAACAAGAAATGAGTTGCCTATAATGACTTTATAGAAAAGTCTGCGAACTGAAGCTGAGTAGGTATATAATAAACAACTAGATCACCATGGGAGTCACGTTCTCTGACAAAGTTATAATCAACCTTGATGTGCATACTATGATCATGGAGAGCTGTATTGGTGGCAATATAAGTAGCAGAGATATTGTCACACGGGACCTTCACAGGTTGACAAATAGTCAAACCTAATTCATTTAGAAGATATCAAATCCTTTATGTCTACAGTATAAACAATAATATGATATTCAGCTTCCGCAGAGGATTTCGAGACCATTGGTTGTTTCTTAGAATGCCAAGAAACAAAATTTGGACCCAAGAAAACTGCAAAACTAGTAGTGAACAGAGATACTCAATCCAATCAGTGTATGAATAAGGCACCACCATATAAAGATCCTTCATTCGTCTCAACACAAGACCATGATCTGCGGTGCCCTGCATATACCTAAAAATACATTGCACATCAAGAAGGTGAGCAGTATGAATGGCATGTATGAATTAAGAAATAAGATTTACTGCATAAGTATCACGCCCCAACCCTGGGCCTAGACGAGACTGGCATTTGATGCCTTAATTTATCCAAACTAACCAACTAACATGACATAACTCTTAACATGTGTGGAACATATGAGATAAATTCATATCATAAGCAAAATTCTTTAAGAAGAAAGAAGTTTCCATTTCAAAAGCTTTCATTTAGATCAAAACGTAATATTTCATAAATAGATAAATTTGTCAAGTTTACATCATTGAACATTATAGACTCAATTAATCTATGAAGCCTTTAATATAGATGAATAAACTGTTTTACCTGGACGAGACCCAGACCTACCTCTAGCAAAAATTAGAATACTAAATGTAAAACTAGGCCCTAAAAGCAAGCACGACTCACCAAAAGTAGAATGTGTGGAACCTAACATGTGACTCGATCGTCTGCTTGTATACCTAAGTCTACATTATTAAAAATGCAGCGCTCGTGGCAAAAGGGGCACAAGTACATATGAGAATTATACTACATGTAACATGGCAGAATGAAAATATGAACATAACTGAAATAGAAGGACAACCAAGAAATATAATCATAGCATTGAGGGAATTAAAGGATTCAAAATCAATAGGTGGCGTATTGTGTTCATTTTTTATCATTCCTTATTTCGTTATGGGAGGTTCTTAGTTTAACCGACATAATCCACCATGTAAGCATATGGAGTTTGTTCTCTATCTGATTAGCTAAGTCACCTCATACCTTGTTGGTGTATGAGATATGATGTATCGGAAATTTGCGACACATCTTTGCTTCATTTCGTAGTATTTTGCATGTCTTTAGGAGCTAGATTAAGTTGAAACTAACCTAAGTATTCTATATTTCAGGAACCTAGAGGAATTGAGAAAAAGAGGAGTCACAGCCAAAAATCTGTCCAAAAGACTTAACAAAGGATGAATCGTCTGTTTGAAGGACGTCCCGCATGTTTAGTCGTTCAGCTAGGGCCAATGTTTCTAGAAACCATTTTGAAGAGGACCTTAATCGATGTATTGAAGGACATACCATTATTCCAGAAGATGGTCTATCAATTGAAAGACAGACCCATGAGAAGATAGAGGACAACTTTAATCGGCAAAGCCACATATGGACCGTCTTTCAAAAAGACGGTCTGCTGATCAAAGGACGAAAGGTTTATAAGCAGAAGACAATTTTAATCGATGGGACAAAGGACGGTCCATCCTTGCATGCTTGGGATCCCTCGAGTTTAAATTATTTGGGCTTTCTGAGATGTAGTATAAATAGATTTTTTATTCTTTTCTTTCTAAGAGTTATTTTTGCGATAGAGAGTAAAGATAGATATAATACTTTACTTTTTATTAATAGTAGAGTAGATCTTAGATTTAGCTTGTAATTTTGAAGATTCAAGTTCATCAATTCAAGCTTTCTTCTTCAATTTGTAATTTTTTTAGTAAGAATATCTAATTACTTACTTTCTCCTCTTCTCCTTGCTATGGATAACTAGATTCAGATCTAGGGTTGTGAACCCAATGGGTTGTAAATCTTAATAATTCCAATTTGATAAAATTGATTGTGGGCTTAAGAACATTTGATTGATTTTTGATTAGAAGTGTGTGATTGAGGATGAAAGTCATGTAAACCGGCCCAATTACCTTTATGAGGTTTAAAAGAGAAAATTTAGGTTAGGTTAGCATCAATCAACAATAACTCAAGGCATAGCCCTTCTTTAATGGATTCTCCTAGACATAGGTTGAATTCTAATTGGAAACAAGTAAATTGGTAGAAGGGAGTTCTCTTTAATTTGACAAAATTGAAGTAGATTGACACATATAGTGCTATTGAAATATACCCATGGGTTGTCTAAGTCTTTGCTTGCATGTTCATCCATAGACCACTCTCAATTTACCCATATTGGTGATTTAGAGGGATTGACCCATGATTAGGGTCACTTCACTAGTATTTCCATCAATTGATTTAACTATAAGCAATTAGCAATCATTAGTTGCAGTTAATTTTTACCTAATCCTAATCTGAACAGTCTCTAAATCTATAAATCTAGATTGAAGGGTACAAAATAGTTTGGATTTAATGTAGTCTCTTTGGATATGACCCCTACTCAATGTTGGATACTATACTTGCTATGACCATTTACACTATCATAAATTGGAGTGTATTTGAGCGGCGTATCAAATATAATGGCGCCTTTACCAGGGACACGACATAAGTCCTATCTAGCATTATCAGTTTAGTTTGTTCGATTAGACCTATTCTTTGGCTTTTTATTTTCTTTGACTTGTTAAGCAGGTGTACAAGAGATTCACTATGGAATCATGGAATGAAAATGGGTTTGGTCATTGCAACCCATATCTTGATGACCTATGTACATATTGTGGAGGACCCCATATTTGGCAAGATTATGAATATTCCCTCGAAAGAGAGATGTGTGCATCTTATCATTCATATAATGGGTATAATTGCAATTTATGTGGTGGTCAAGATGGACATTCTGGTGATTGTCCCAACTATTATGTATTCTCCCCAAGATGCTCCAATGAAAATGCTAGTTGTCCTTTTGATTTGTCATGAACAATGACAAGGTATATGAAGGACAAAGTACTATATTTGAAACAATCCAAGCAATGATCCAAACCTTGTTGGATCAGATTCTAACTTGGAAGATATCAACAAATTCATCTCAGCAAATGTCATGGAATGGGAAAGAGTAAAAGATTCATTTGACAATACACTTTTTATTCCTATCGAATCGTCTACTCCTCAAGAGGTAATTGTTGACGAAGAGATTTCCACATCAATAGATGAGCCATAAAGTATTTATGACCATAATGACTATTGTGGAAACGAAGAAGAAGATCAAAATATTGAAGAAGAAGTCTGTACGTCTCAAAAGCAGAGAGTTTAAAGAGATGTCGAGGGTTTTGACCCAATGGTGGGAAGATGGTCAATATGAAGAAGAGGTCATATTTTTTGAAAATACTTTTGCTTTGGAGAGAGAGAACCCCATTGGAGGAGATTGTTGAATATTGCTTTTCCTACTTTCATCTTATTCCTTAGCAAGGTATAACCATTGTTGCCGACATATTTTGAGTTTGATTTTGCTTGCTCTTAGTAATGAAGTCATTGAGTTTATTATGAATATACTCTTTAGTTTCTTAGTCATGAGTAGCCAAATCATCAACTAGAGGTGTGTAATGATGGGTGCTTAATTAGATCGGGTATTGCTAGATTCAACTCAATATTGCTTAATTAGTGTAAATCTATTGAGTTCTCTCCAATTTATAATTGATGATCTATAGTTGCAAATGTGGGTCTACTTTTCTTACTTGAGTTCAGCTTGAAATAGAAGAATTCAAGTATTGGGAGAGAATTTGATGGTGGGAATGGATGTGATTGCGTAGAGTTGTGCTAGAAATAGCCAAAACCATATTCATAATCCTAATTAGTAGTTGATGACTAGAGATATCTCAGCTATTAACCCAAACTCTATTGGGCTAATTGAATTGTGTCTTGAGATTCGAAAGGACTCGAAAAAAAGGCGTCCATGAGATTGTAAAACGTAAGGAGCTATCTTGTCCAAAGTTATTTACACTTATTCACAATGATTTGATGAGCTAACATATCCTTATTTGATTAGCACCCCATCTACACCACACCTCTAGTCTTCACTCATTATTGTCTATCAATTTTGACTATTTTGCTATTTTAGCAAGCTGATTTAGAATCCACAATATTGTTGAATTCATTTCTCCCCCCAAAAATTTACTATTTTATTTTCCTTGATTGGTGCGAGTTAATTCAAATTTTCTAAAACAACGCTTACGTAAATCATCACTAGTCTCTTGGGATTTGACTTTGATATTTTTTGGGAATATTTGTTTTGAGCAACAACCGTGTACGCTCTCTTGTTAAGAGAGGTGTAGTTTGGACGCTATCACCTTGCTATGGATAACTAAACCCAGATCTAGGGTAGTAAACCCTAACGATCATAATTTGGTAAAACTGATTGTGGACTTAAGAGCATTTGATTGATTTTTACTTTGTAGTGTGTGATTGAGGGTGTAAGTCACTCAATCCTACCTAATTACGTTTATGAGGCTTGAAAGAGAAAATTTAGGTTGGGTTAGTATTAATCAACAATAAATCAAGGCATAACCTTTGTTTAATGGATACTCCTAGACATAGGTTGAATTTCAATTGGCAACAAGAAATTGGTTAGAAAGGAGTTCTTTTCAATTTGACAAAATTGAAGTAGAATGACACCTATGGTACTATTGAAAGATACCCATAAGTTTTCTAAGTATTTTCTTACATGTTCAATCCATAGCCCATTCTCAATTTACCCATATTAGGTGATTTAGGAGGATCGATGTATGATTGGGGTCACTTTCCTAGTATTTTCATAAATCGATTTAACCCTAAGCAGTTAGCAATCATTAGTTATAGTTAAATTTTACCTAATCCTAATCCGAATAGTCTCTACACCTGCAAATATAGGTTGAAGGGTACTAGATAGTTTGGGCTTAATGTAGTCTCTGTGGATATGACCTCGACTCTATGTTGGGTACTATACTTGCTACGACCAGTTACACTACCATAAATGGAGTGTATTTGAGTGGCTTATCAAGTTATACTGACATGATTTCTAGCAAGAATCCATTATAAGACTTACCAGGGTGCATAGAGGATTCACCTTAATCAACAAAATGATACATATCCTATGTTGGCATACATGCTTTGAGAATGAATGCCTTTTCCATTATTAATACTACTCCTGTTGATTACATGATGAGATTAGCTCATAATATCATTTAGCTTCATAATATCATAAATCATAGTTCATTCATTATGTCATATTCATAGTTCATATTCATTAAACACATTCATAATTCATATTCATAGTTCATAAAAATCAACGAAGGCTTCTCTTTTTGAAGAAAATCATAGTTTATGTAGTTGACACTTTGTAACACCCCGAAAAGTACCTAAGATCAGACCCGAGGGTTGAAATAGAGAAAACAAGAAAATCTACACGAGGTCATAGAATGACACTACTACAAAAAGGGGTTTTAGCGACAATAAGCTAATTGCCGCTAATATATTCATGGGAGGTGAAATAGCAACTTCTTAAGTATATTGTCCAGCAATAAATATATTTTTAGTAGCAATTCCAAAGAATATCCAGTAAAACTTTAATTCCTTTTTCTCTTTTCACTATAAATCCTTTTTTTCAACATTCCGCTGTAAATCCTTTTTCCACTCTAATTATAATTTTTTTCCTATTTCCGCTGCAAAGCCTTTTTCCACTCTAATTTTAACTCCCGCGTTCATCAAAAATAAAACCTCTGCTACACGCCTAATTAAAGGAAAAACTTAGACAAGTTTTAGGTTAACAGTGAATCCATCGTGCAGCAGTAACCTCTCAACCCTAAATCGCGAGTTTCAGGTACGTTGATCTCTTCTCTTTAAATTGGAAGTGATAATGTTCTCTCCCCTGTTTCTATATGGTTTGCCTTTGTTTATCTTTGTTACTTGTGGATCTCCTTCATTATTTTAACCTTGTAATTTTTGTTGTATCATGTTCATTAATCTGGTATTCTGGCATTAACTGGGAAGAAAACTAAAATATACTCACTCTTCTTAGTTCGTCAAGCTTCTGTAGGATTTTCAAGTTTTAGTAAGATTTTTATTATTGGTTACGCAATAGAATTAGTCGATTAAGGTATTTACTGAAATAATGGAGAAATAATATATGGTTTCATGGCTATTGGACCTAATCGTAGTCAGGTTTACACCAGATTACTATCTGTAATATAAGTTTTGCCCTGTTTGTTTTATATATTTTAAAAAAATATTGTTGAAGAATAAGAACAAACTGATGACATTATGATTCTTTTGTTGTGTTACCTGTATTATTTGGTTCTTCATCACTGCTTATTGTTTTTTATGTATGACTGGATAGAGTATAAGTTCTGCCTTATTCGTTTTATATATTTTAAAAAGATAGTGTTGGAGAATAAGAACAAACTGATGATGCTATTGCGTTACCTGTGTTATTTTGTTCTTCGTGGCTGCTTTTTTTTAAAGTATGACTAGCTGCAATATATGTTCTGCCCCATTCGTCTTATATATTTTAAAAATACAGTGTTGGATAATAAAAATAAACTGATGATACTATTTTATTAAAACAAACCGATGAGACTATTTTCTCAATCTTTGCTGACTTGATTTTCTCCCTCTCATCGGTCTACATCTTCTCTTTTCATGTAGATTTCAAGGCTGGTGCGAGAATTGGTTTTTTCATTATTTGCTAAGTCGTGTTTGTGATCTCTAGCTACTATTAATTTAATTGAATCGTTTTCTCTATTTCCCCTACTATTTTATGAATTGTATTGATTCTTATTGCATAAGGCAGTAGTTAATATATTTAGGTTTTCATGATTGTTTAGAAGTTCCATTGTGAATATGAAACTCATACAAGAAAACTATTTTATCGTTTGACTACCACTTAAGTTCTCTTGTTAGCTATTCCTTAGCTGCCTCGCTACTCTAGAAAATTAAATATGGTATCTCTCCTTTCATGAAATTTCAGTATTAACTAACATCTACATACCACAGGTGAGTAAGAAAGCTGTACTTAGTCCATTTGGCAGCGAAATCAGGGGAAAAACATATTCAAATAGTGTTTGTAAGTCATTCCCTTGCAATAGCTTAAGTGGTCTTTCTTCTAAGCGTATATAAAATGAATATTTAATCTGAAATACATTTTTGATTAATTTTCCCCTTTTTTACTAACATATATTAAGCTCTTACGATAATTGCAGAAAATAAAAGAATATAAAAGAATATCTTGAACTTCATGGACAAGCCTAGAAATAAAAGATGGATGTCCTTTGATAGACTTAGTAAAGAATACTTGGATTGAGTAGATGGTTTCTTAAAC
Source organism: Datura stramonium (assembly GCA_018107945.1). Lineage (NCBI taxonomy): Eukaryota > Viridiplantae > Streptophyta > Magnoliopsida > Solanales > Solanaceae > Datura > Datura stramonium. Next base: position 110,889 of record JACEIK010000939.1, read on the forward strand.
CATGCATTTTCTAAAAAACAGGATGGAGAAAATATTTTATGTCCTTGTATGGAATGTGTGCTTATCCATCAAGTAAATCGGGCTACAACATATGATCATCTTGTGGTTAATGGTATTATGCAATCATATGATAAATGGTTTTGTCATGGAGAGTCTTTAAAGGGATCTAACAATACTCACGTGGATAATAACAACCAATCAAATTTAAGGGGCGATGATATGAGAGGAATGATACATGACGCTTTTGGAAGCTTTACACAATTCATGGATAGTGATGTTAGTGGAAGGAGCGATATGGAGCCAAATCTACAAGAAAATATTTGTCATCCATCTGGGATGCAAGATCATCCAGAGATGGATAAGTTTGAACGACTCATGAAGGAGGCAAATGAAGAACTATATCCTGGACGTAAGAAGTTTATTAAACTGTCCTTTATTCTGCATATTTATCATAAAAAATGCATGTTCAAATGGTCAAATGAATCCTTTAATTCTTTTCTTGGACTATTGAAGGAGGTGTTGCCTGAAGGGGAAATATTGCATCCTTCTTTCTATGAGATCAAAAAGATAGTTGAAGGCTTGGGCTTAAAGTATGAAAAGATCCATGCTTGTCCCAATAATTGCATGCTTTTTAGAAAAGAGTTCTCCAGTAAGGATGTCAATGAATGCAAAATTTGTGAAACTTATAGACGGAAAAATAATGCTAAAAAAATTCCAACCAAGGTCCTAAGGTATTTTCCTTTAAAACCAAGGCTGCAAAGATTGTTTATGTCTTCAGAAATTTCTAAAGCAATGTGATGGCATCACGAAGAGTGCAACAAAGATGGAGTTCTACGACATCCTGTAGATTCTGAAGCTTGGAAAAGTTTTGATAGTAAGTATCCCGAATTTGCTGGAGATCCTCTCAATGTACGCCTAGGATTATCTTTTTATGGTTTTAATCAATTTGGCACAATGAGGACTGTTTACAGTACATGGCCAGTGATTTTAATGCCATACAATCTTCCACCATGGATGTGCATGAAGCAAGAGTTTTTCATTTTGTCCTTACTTATTCCTGGACCAAAAGCTCTTGGAAATAATATTGATGTCTTTTTACAGCCTTTAATAGATGATTTAAATGAATTATGGGATGTTGGGATAGAAACATGCAATGCCTTTACTAAGGAGATATTGCAAATGCGAGCAGCTCTTATGTGGACTATAAATGATTTTCCAGCATATGAAAATCTTTCTGGTTGAAGTACTTATGGTAAGTTTGCATGCCCTTATTGCAACATAAACACTCATTATAATTGGCTCAAACTTGGCAAAAAGTTTTGTTTCATGGGGCATAGACATTTCTTGAAGTCGGGCCACAAATATCGGAATGACGCCAAATCATTAGATGGGACTAAAGAAACAAGACCTGCACCTTGTGTAGTATCTAGGTTGCTAGTTCTAGATCAACTTAAATATATAAAATTTACTTTTGGCCAATCGAGTGAAGGGGTAAGTGGAGTGATGAAAAACACATGGAAAAAGAGGAGCAGTTTTTTTTATCTTCCTTATTGGGAGTTTAACTTGATGCGCCATAATCTTGATGTGATGCACATAGAAAAGAATGTGTTTGATAACATAATGTATACACTATTGGGTATTGACAAAAAGGGTAAATACAACTTAGAAGCTCGATTGGATCTGAAGGATATGAAAATAAGACCAAGCTCATGGCCTCAATATTGAGCTAGTAGAAGGACATATCTTCCTCCTACTTATTTCACTATGACAACGAAGGAAAATAAGTTGTTTTATGAAGTATTACAAAATGCCAAGTTTCCACATGGCTCATCTAATATCTCATGTTGGATTCGAAAATAAAAGTTATTTGGGCTAAAAACTCATGATTGTCATGTTATAATGCAAGAACTTCTTCCTCTTAGATTGTGAAAATCAATAGATAAAAGAATCAGTTCCATTTTGATTGAACTATGCACATTCTTTAGTGTTCTATGTAGCAAAGTACTAAAACTAGAAGATTTAAAGTACTTGAAGAAAAATTCCAGAAATATTATCTACTATGGAGAAACTCTTCCTCCCAGGATTCTTCACTATTACGGTACACTTGGTTACTCACTTGGCAATGGAGGCTAGACTTGAGGGGCCAGTACATTATCACTGGACGTATCCAATTGAGAGGTTTAGATAATATCATTAAATCTTTCTTGAATTTATTCAGTTCTTATTATAATATCGAACCAATAACCTAACTTTATTCTATAGGTATTTGGGTAATTTAAGATCATATGTTCGTAATCGTGCATGCCCAGAAGGTTCAATAGGAGAAGCATACATAGCAAATGAATGTATGGCGTTTTGCTCATGCTATTTAGAGGGTGGAGATTCAAGGTCTTATTGTTCAAAAAAAATGTGATGATCCAATTGAGCATGATTGTAATGCCCCGAAAACTCAAAGACTAGACCCGGGACTTAAATTAGAGAAAACTAAAAAATCTACAACAGGTCACAGAACGAGTCATTCTATGACCCGTGGGGAGTGACCACCAGTCTTTAAGTAACTCGTGGTGAGGCCTGAGAGCTTAGTTTGAAATTTGGTGAATGAGTGACCACGGGTGTGACCACGAGTCATGGTCAACCCCTATGAGTCGTGGTCAACCCCCACTAGTCATGATTTGACCTATGGTCAAGAATTATATAAAATCGGGAAAGGTTAGACAGTGCACTTGATGACTTATCAGCACGAGTTGTGGTCCATGCCACGACCCGTTAGGTGACTCATGGTCAGGACTTGCTCAAGAGTTAGAGGAGGTAGACAGTGTACCCAACTGGTCCTCACCACGACTCACTTGGGACACCACGAGTCGTGGTGTCACCCTTGGGGACTCTCAGAATATTTAGGCAGTGTAGTCCACGAGTCATAGTCACTAACCACGACTCGGTAGGTCCCTTGTGGTGACCATAAGTGGGTTCCAGGCAGTGCACCTCACGAGTATGACCATGAGTCGTGGTCACTGACCACAACCCGTTAGGTCACCTGTGAGGACTGACGATCAGTTTTACCCTGTGAGTTTTCAAGGATCTTTCAGTAATTTCCTATCCTCCTAGACTCTAAACTATGTCGTTTTATGCATATTTCCATACTTATTAGAGGGGTTAAATGATTTCTTTCCTCATTCCTCACTCAGACCTTCAGAAACAAATCATAAAATTCTCTCAGGAACTCCTAGAGCAAGAACTAGGGAAGTCTACTTCTCCTCAGATTCTCAAGAAATTCTTCAATCTTCTTCACCAGGTATGTGGAAATTCAACAAGGGAATAGTTCTTTCCTTGTGTCCCCAAATTCCTCCCTATTTCTCTCTATCGGTTGCAGCCCTGAAATTACTGAATGTCAAGAAATTTCTAGTCATACTTTGTCTAAATCATGTGGATTATTATACCATGGTAATTATAGATATTTCCCACCAGTTTGTGACGAAAATGATGCTAAATATTGTGAAGTGAAATTTAGCCCTATTTCTTGAACTAGAAAATCTTTAAATTTGCATTAGTGCTTGAATATCGATTTTTTTTGGATTTATCAGTGTTGTGGACTCCCATGTTTCTAGTAGCATTGAATCTAAGCTAGATTATTAATGGTTCAGTTTTAGTAAGAATGTTAGAATTCTCAGTGTCAGTCAGAAAATATCAACTGATCAGTTTGACTACAGAAATTCCCGAGGTGTCAGTAGTATATCTCAGTTATCAAAATTAGATTCAGAATTCAATTTTATTGGTCTACTAGGTGGTCATAAAACTTTAGATAAACCACTCTAACTAGCCTTAGGACCCTAGTTTCAGATTTTGGTTTGTTCTATAGACGGTCATGACGCTTCTGGATAAGCAGCTCTGACCACTCTTAGATCCCAGTTTTAGAATCTGGTCTAATAAGACTCTCTGGGTGCTTCCAGATATGTATCCCTGACTATTCTTGTGCCCCAGTTTTGAGTTATCAGCTTAGTAATCAGACTAGGGTTATCTAGTGAGAGTAGGTCTTAGCACCAAGTGGACTGGGGTTCCAGCTCACCCAGGTTCCCAAAACTATGTTGCCACCGTAGGTTACAGTATTTATTGGCCTGATTGGCCCCAGACTCTGGTGATCACCCAGTTCATGCCTTTATACCATGGCAAGGTATATTGGGTCCTACCGATAAGGTGTATACATCGGACTCCACGTCTAGCTCACGTGGTTATATGTCGGTTATAGACTCTCCCATTAGTTAGTTTAGTCTAGTTTAGTTCAGTTCAGATCAGTATTCCAGATTTAGAACATGCTTTGACCATCAGACAGTGTCTCTCAGACCATCTCAGTTATTTTAGTCATTCAGTTCAGTAGCTTTAGTTGGTCATTGTATGTCGTTTCAGTTTAGCATTTTTATCCCATTGTGTTATGTTTCTCTCACCTACTCAGTACATTCAAAGTACTGACACATACTTTAATGATACAGCTGCAGAATCTCAGTCTCAGCCTCGCTAGCCGATCATCCACCGAAGACTTTAGCTGTTCTAGTTGGTGAGTCCTCATTCTTCGAGGAGGGTGATTTATTGCTTCAGTTATATTTTCCTTCCTTTTTATTTAGATTTGGAGTTAGCTGGGGGCTTGTCCTAGCAACTCATCAGTCATAGTGGCTTTCCGACGTAGATTGGTTTTTTAGACTTGTAGCTTTGTTCTAATATGTTCAAATATTATGAACCAGTTTTATTTCTTTTAAGTATTTATATTTTGCTTTAAACTTCTACTGAATAAATTTATATGTTACTCAGAATGCCAGTATATGGTAGACCAGGGGTTGACTTGGGGTTACTTGTGACTCCAAGTACCGTGTTCTATCCAAGGTGTAAACTCGGGGCGTGACAAACTTGGTATCAGAGTACTAGGTTCAGAATATCCTCGAATGTCTGAAGCCGCATCGAGTAGAGTCCTTTTCATGGGTGTGAAGCGCGCCACACTTATGATGGGGAGGCTACGAGATGTTATTAGGAAAAATTCCCTTTATTTCATACTCCTTATTGTGCGTTGAAATTCAGTTGCAGAATCATTCTCCTAACTCGTGCTCTATTTCATTTCAGCGAATCATGCCTTCGCAACGTGGTAATGGAAGAAGAGCCGATAATACTCACCGACCTGCCCCACTAGTCCCGGCAGCCCCTCAGGACGACTCGGTGTCTACCGCAAAATTTAGGGCGACCATTCAGCTGCTCGCCCAAACTGTTACCAACCAGGTGAACCAGCAGGTGGTTCCAATCAACAACAATGGTTTCACAGAAGCTGCCCGAGTGCGGGACTTCACTTAATGAACCCTTCGTATTTTTATGGATCTAAGGTGGGAGAAGACCCACAAGGATTTATGGACGAGATTAAAAAGATCACCCGAATTATGGGTGTCAGTCCCTCAGAGAGTGCTGACTTGGCTGCCTACCAGCTGAAAGGGGTAGCCCAAGTCTGGTACGAGCAGTGGAAGGAGGGGAGGCTAGAAAAAGTAGGACTGGTGGAATTGGAGGAGTTCACTACAACCTTCCTGGACAAATTCTTCCCTCGAGAGCTTAGGGAGGCAATGGTAGCAGAGTTAATGAACTTGAGACAGGTAAATCGGACAGTAGAAGTGTACACTCTGGAGTTCACCAAGTTGTCCAAATATGCTATAGAGATGGTGGCCGAGCCAAGGGCTCGCATGTTGAAATTTGTAAATGGGGTGTCGAACCTGGTCCTCAAAGAGTGCAGGACAGTGATGTTGATTTAGGATATCGACCTCTCCAGCCTAATTGTCTATGCCCAACAAATTGAGGCTGAAAAACAGAGGGACATGGAGCGAAAGAAAAAGCGAGAAAGGATTGGCCAATCAGATTATGGCTACCAGAGGTATGGCGGTAGCAGCCACCCACAACAACAGTAGAGGGCTCCAATGCCCAGTTCAGCCAGCACCCCTACTTTTCGATCCAGCCAGGATCGGAGGGGTGGAGAATCTTGATCTCAGTACTAGAGCTACAGTGCCGGTAATAGGTATTCAGCTTGCCCCAAGTGTGGCAAGAGCCACCCAGGAGAGTGTCTTCAGGGTCGAGAGGGTTGTTTTGGTTGTGGACAACTTAGTCATCGGCTTAAGGAATGTACGTCAACAGGAGGGGGAAGGTCACAATCCACTACCTCAATGGCTCCAGCAGACTGATAAGCTCAGCAGGCTAATACATCAGGTACGTAGGGCGGTTATGCTAAAACCATTTTTATGCATTATCATCTCGTCAGGATCAGGAGAACTCACTGGATGTGGTCACAGGTATGTTATGTCTTTTCCATCTAGATGTATATGCCCTACTTGATCCGAGGGCCACACTATCATTATTGACTCCCTAAGTAGCAGTCCAATTCGATATCAGTCCAGAGGTCCGCTCAGAACCATTTTTAGTCTCCACCCCAGTTGGCGAGTCAGTTAAAGCCAGTCTTAGAAACTGCCCAATCTCAATCTTCAATAAAGTCATTCCAGCTAACCTTGTAGAGCTAGACATGGTCAACTTAGATCTCATTCTTGGCATGGATTAGTTACACTCCGGTTATGCCTCAGTCGACTGCAAAACTAGGGTCATCAAGTTTCAGTTCCCTAATGAGCCAGCTCTAGAATGGACGGGCAGTAGTTCAGAGCCTAAGGGTAGGTTTATTTCCTACCTTAAGGCCAGGAAGCTCAAACCTAAGGGATGTATTTACCATCTAGTTTGGGTCAAGGATTCTGACTCTAAGACCCCAACTATCTAGTCAGTCCCTATTGTCAGCGAATTTACAGATGTGTTCCCCGAAGATCTTCCCGGAATTCCTCCTAAACGGGGAATTGACTTCGGTATAGACCTTATTCCTGATACTCATCCCATCTCCATCCATCCTTATAGAATGGACCCGGCTGAACTTAAGGAGTTGAAGGAGCAGCTAAAAGATCTTCTTGATAAGGGTTTTATTAGACCCAACATCTTTCCCTAGGGTGCTCCAGTGCTATTCGTGCGAAAGAAAGATGGTACCCTCAAAATATGCATCAATTATCGTCAATTGAGCAAGGTCACAATGAAGAACAAGTATCCCCTACCCAGAATTGATGACCTATTCGACCAACTTCAGGGAGCCAACTATTTCTCCAAAATAGATCTCAGGTCGGGGTATCACCAGCTAAGAGTCAGAGAGTGTGGCATATCAAAAATAGCTTTTAGGACTCGGTATGGTCACTACGAGTTTGTGGTTATGTCCTTCGGACTAACAAATACCCCTGCAACCTTTATGGACCTGATGAATAGAGTATTTAAGCAGTATCTAGATATGTTTGTCATTGTATTTATCGACGACATTCTGGTATACTCCAAAAATGGGGAAGAGCATGCTAATTACCTGAGGATAGTGCTTCAAACACTCAGAGACCGCCAGTTGTTCTCCAAGTTCACCAAGTGCGAATTTTGGTTAAAGTCCGTGACTTTCCTGGGTCATGTGGTCTCGGGTGAGGGTATACAGGTTGATCCTCAAAAGATAGCAGCAGTGAAAGGCTGGCCCAGACCTACCTCCCCAACCGAAATCAGAAGTTTCTTGTTTCTGGCTGGGTATTAACGATGCTTTGTGGAAGGCTTTTCTTCTATAACATCTCCTATGACTAAGCTGACTCAGTAGAAGGTGAAATTTCAGTGGTCAAATACGTGTGAGAAGAGTTTTCAGGAGTTAAAAACTCGACTCACTACCGCTCCAGTGTTGACCCTACCGAAAGGATCAGATAGATTTGTAGTATATTACGACACTTCCAGAGTTGGACTCGATTGTGTTTTAATGCAGCGGGGCAAGGTAATAGCCTACGCCTCTAGACAACTCAAGGTTCATGAGAAGAGTTATCCAACTCATGACTTGGAGTTGGCATCGGTGGTGTTTGCGTTGAAAATATGGAGACACTATCTGTACGGGCTCACGTGGATGTTTTCATCGATCTTAAGAGCCTCCAATATGTATTCAGTTAGAAGGACCTAAATCTTCATCAGAGAAGATGGTTAGAGCTCTTGCAGGACTATGACATGAGAGTGCTATATCACCCGGGCAAAGCCAATGTGGTGGCTGATGCCCTAAGAAGAGTGTCTATGGGTAGCGTGACTCATGTTTAGGAAGAAAAAAAGGAATTGGCAAAGGATATTCACAAACTAGCTCAGTTAGGGATGCAGTTGGTAGACTGAACTGAGGGTAGAGTGGTAATGCAAAATGGGTCAGATTCCTCTTTGGTTGTTGAAGTTAAGTCCAAACAGGATGAAGATCCCATCTTACTTAAACTTAAGGAAGCGGTTCTCAGGAAAAAGGTTGGGGCTTTCTCTAAAGGGGGAGATGATGTGCTCCGTTACTAGGGCAGATTGTGTGTACCAGACATTGGTGACTTGAGACAACATTTATTGGCTGAAGCACACAGTTCGAGGTACTTAATCTACCCTGGTGCTACTAAAATGTACCGCGATTTGAGGAATATTTACTGGTGGAACGACATGAAGAGAGACATCGTCGAATTCATAGCTAAGTGCCCGAACTGCCAGAAAGTCAAGGTAGAGCACCAAAGACTGGGAGGTATGACCCAGGATATCGGCATACCCACATGGAAATGGGAAGAAATAAACATGGAATTTATTACGGGTCTGACTCGAACTCATCGACAACATGATTCCATCTGGGTAGTAGTAGACCGGATGACTAAGTCAGTACATTTCCTCCTAGTTAAAACTACAGATTCAGCTGAAGACTATGCTAGACTTTATATTCGGGAGTTGGTCAGGATTCATGGGGTGCCATTATCCATCATCTCAGACAGAGGTACCCAGTTCACCTCATATTTTTGGAAGTCTTTTCATAAGGGACTTGGTACGCAGGCCAAGCTCAGCTCAGCTTTTCACTCGCAGACAGATGGGCAAGCTGAGCGGACTATTCATACCCTAGAAGATATTTTGAGAGCGTGCACGATCAATTTCAAGGGTAGTTGGGATGACCAGTTGCCTCTTATCGAGTTTGCGTACAACAATAACTACCACTCCAGTATCCAGATGGCCCCGTTTGAGGCATTGTACGGTAGGAGGTGCATGTCTCCTATTTGATGGTTTGAGGTTGGTGAAGCTACTATAATCAGGCCAGACTCGGTTCATGAAGCTATGCAGAAGGTATAACTCATCAAGGAAAGATTGAAAACAGCTCAGAGCCGTCAGAAATCTTATGCTGATGTGAGGAGAAGAGAATTAGAGTTTGCTGTGGATGACTGGGTGTATTTGAAAATTTCGCACATGAAAGGGGTGATGAGATTTGGAAAGTAGGGAAAGCTCAGCCCGAGATATATGGGACCCTACAGAATTATAAGGCGAATTGGCAAGGTGGCTTATGATCTGGAATTACCTTTCGAGTTAGCGTCTATGCACCTTGTATTACAAGTGTCACTATTGAAGAAGTGCATCGGTGATCCAACTTCAATTGTGCCATTGGATAGTGTGGGAGTGAAAGATAGTCTCTCATATGAGGAGGTTCCAATCCATATCCTTGACTGTCAGGTTCGTAAGCTGAGGAACAAGGAGGTAGCTTCAGTCAAGATTTTATGGAGAAATCAACATGTTAAGGGAGCTACATGGGAGGCTGAAGAAGATATGATAGCTAGATACCCCTATTTGTTCCCTTCTGACCTAGTTTCAGTTTAAGGTATTAATTTCCTTTGCCAAAACTATTTTTAGTTCGTATGTCTCAATTTCTTTCATGTAAATGAATAGATGCATGATTAGTGAATTCAGTTCAGACTTGTAATTCAGTTCAGGGATAGTCATTCCGCTAGTTTTCAGCTTTCATGATCAGTATTTGTGTATAAAGATTGCCATTCTCTGCCTTTACTGTGTGTTTTACAACATTCGAGGATGAATGTTCCCAAGGGGGAGATATTGTAATGCCCTGAAAACTCAAAGACTAGACTCACGACTTAAATCAGAGAAAACTGAAAAATCTGCACCAGGTAACAAAATGAGTCATTCTGTGACCCATGGGGAGTGACCACGAGTCGTTAAGTGACTCGTGGTGAGGCTTGATGTGGGGCATATTTATATGCCCAAGTGATACTCAAATGCATCGTTTTTGCCTTGTTTATCCAAAAATGTTTGTACATTCTCATGTAAATTGTAGGAAAGTGT
>JACEIK010000939.1:160392-173523 GCA_018107945.1 Datura stramonium
TGTTGGTTAGCACTTATCTTCACTTTTATATAAAATCACATGAAAATGTATCAAATATCTTAGAAAACACGACTCATTTAAGTTGTAAAGTGTATCACGGAACCTATATTTTTTCCCGTGATCATGCTTCTCAAAGATAGATCTCAGGTCTGGGTATCATCAGCTCAGAGTCCGGGAGAGTGATATCCCAAAGACGACATTCAAAACACGGTACGGTCATTACGAGTTTGTAGTTATGTCTTTTGGACTGACGAATGCCCTTGTAGCTTTTATGGACCTGATGAATAGGGTGTTCAAGCCATATTTGGACATGTTTGTGGTCGTGTTCATTGATGACATCTTGATATACTCTCGGAGCGAGGAGGAGCATGCCACTCACTTGAGAGTAGTGCTTTAGACCCTCAAGGACCGCCAATTGTATGCAAAGTTCAGCAAGTGTGAGTTTTGGTTGGACTCCGTGGCATTCTTGGGCCATGTGGTGTCTAGCGAAGGCATAAAAGTAGATTCGCAGAAAATTGAGGTGGTGAAGAATTGGCCCAGACCAGTGAATCCTTCGGATATTCAGAGTTTCTTGGGCTTAGATGGCTACTATCGGAGGTTTTTTGACGGTTTCTCATCCATTGCAGTGGCTTTGACTAAGTTGACTCATAAGAAGGTAAAGTTTCAGTGGTCGGAGGCTTGTGAGAAAGGTTTCCAAGAGTTGAAGGCTCGGCTTACTTCGACACCAGTGTTAACCCTACCCGAGGGTAACGATGGTTTCGTGGTGTATTGTGATGCCTCCAGAGTTGGACTTGGGTGTGTGTTGATGCAGCATGGGAGGGTGATAGCTTATGCCTCTCGACAGCTGAAGGTGCATGAGAAGAATTACCCGACCCATGATCTTGAATTGGCTGCGGTGGTGTTCGCATTGAAGATATGGAGGCATTACCTGTATGGGGTTCATGTGGATGTATTTGCAGATCACAAGAGCTTTCAATGTGTGTTCACACAAAAGGATCTAAATCTTTGGCAAATGAGGTGGTTGGAGTTACTTAAGGATTATGACATGAGTGTCCTTTACCACCCGGGCAAGGCTAATGTGGTTGCGGATGAGCTCAGTAGGCTCTCAATGGAGAGTGTGTCCCATGTGGATGAGGGGAATTAGGAATTGGTGAAAGATGTTCACCAGCTTGCAAGGCAGGGAGTTAGATCGACGCGACCAATGGCGGGGTTGTTGTACATAACAGGTCAGAATCATCCTTGGTGGTTGATGTTAAATCTAGGCAAGACGAGGATCCAAATCTGAGGAAATTGAAGGAGGCGGTGCAAAGACAAAAGGTGGAGGTTTGCTCCCAAGGGGGAGATGGTATGCTACGATACTAGGGTCGTCTATGTGTCCCAGATGTGGATGATTTGAGAGTTTAGATATTACATGAGGCTCATGGTACCAAATATTCTATTCATCCAGGATCCACGAAAATGTATCGGGATTTGCGAGAAATCTATTGGTGGGATGGTATGAAGAAGGATATTACGGAGTTCGTAGCAAAATGTCCAAACTATCAGCAAGTGAAAGTCGAGCATCAAAGATCTGGAGGCATACTTCAGGATATTATAATTCCCACTTGGAAGTGGGAAGAAATTAATATGGACTTCATTGCAGGTCTACCTCGTACTCGCCGATAATACAACTCCATTTGGGTAGTGGTGGACAGGTTGACCAAAGCTGTACATTCCTACTACTCAAGACCACGAATTCAGCAGATGATTATGCTAAGCTGTATATTCAGAAGTTGGTTTGGCTTTATGGAGTGCCCTTGTAAATTATTTCGGACCGAGGTACTTAGTTTACTTCTCAATTCTAGTGTTTGTTCCAAAAGGGGCTTGGGACTCAGGTTAAGCTAAGAACAACCTTTTATCCTCAGACGGACAGCCAAGCATAACGGACCATTCAAACCCTCGAGGACATGTTGAGGGCATGTGTTATGGATTTTAAAGGTAGTTGGGATGATCATTTGCCCTTGATCGAGTTTGCTTATAATAACAGTTACCACTACAGTATCCAGATGGCACTGTTCGAGGCTCTGTACGGGTGAAGGTGTCGATCTCCCATTGGATGGTTTGAGGTTGGGGAGGCAGCTATGATAGGACCAGATTTGGTTCATGAGGTGATGGTGAAGGTTCAGTTGATAAGGGACCGGTTGAAAGCCGCTCAGAGTCATCAAAAATCATATGCTAATGTGAGGAGAAGAGATTTGGAGTTTAATGTGGATAACTGGGTGTTTCTAAAGGTATGTCCCATGAAGGGGGTCATGCGGTTCGGAAAGAAGGGTAAACTCAGTCCCCGCTATGTTGGCCCCTACCGAGTTGTAAGAAGAGTTGGTAAGGTGGCGTATGAGTTGGACTTACCTTCAGAATTGGCTTCAGTTCATCCCGTGTTCCATGTATCGCTTTTGAGGAAGTGCTTGGTTGATCCAGCCTTGGTGGTTCTGGTAGACAATGTTGGTGTAAAAGACAGCCTCAATATGAAGAAATTCCGGTTGAAATTTTGGATCGACAAGTTTGGAGGTTGAGGAACAAAAAGGTAGCTTCAGTTAAGGTTTTATGTAGGAATCAGCATGTTAAGGGGGCTACGTGGGAGGCCGAAGCAGACATGATGGCTAGATTCCCACATTTGTTCTCTACCGGCTCAGTTACAACTTGAGGTATCAGTTTTTCCCTAATACTCCATTTAGTTTTCATGTTCAGTTCATATGTACAAGTTTCTTTTATGTGTGTAAATGTGTATATGAGGTCTGAATTTAGTTCAGCTATATAATCCTTTTCGGAGGTAGTCATTCTGTGAAAATTTCAGTTAAAATACTTAGTTTATGGTTGTGATGAGTTTTGTGATTCTATTTCTTGCTTTTTTCTAACATTCTAGGACGAATGTTCCCAAGGGGGAGATATTGTCATATCCCGAAAATTCAAGAATCGGACCCGAAAGTGAATTGGAGAAAAACTGGAAAAATGTTGCAGCAGGGCAGGACGAGTCATTGGACGACTCGTCAGGGGACCCCATGAGTTGTCAAGTGACTCATGGGAAGGCCTGGAAGGATGAGGGACTCGAGGTCCCCACGGGCGATGTAATGACTCATGGTCAGCCACCAAGAGTCGTCATGTTAGTCGAGGGGTGGTTCTAGCGGAAGATTGGAAAATTGATCCAGTGCACTTGTCGGGAGGTGGAAACAAGTCATGGATGCTAGGGACGAGTCATCATGACACTCGTTAGGAGCCCCGACAAAGCAGTTATCCAGTAAACTTGACGATCGAACCAACGGATCGTGAGCCCTGGTGACGAGTCGTCGGGTCGTCCGTTAGGACCCCCCCGTTACAGTTATTTTCAGCGAATTCAGTAAGGGCTTTTTCATAATTCCTAAGTTCTAAGGGCCTATACTACGTCGTTTTAAGCTCGTATTAGAGGATTTTTAGCGTAGAAAAACCTATCTTAGGCCATTACTTCCATGCATGCAAGGTTGGGGGTTTGAGGAGAAGAACCAAGGTTAATTCTCAAGGTTTTCAAGGGGAATCTCAGCTGGTTAATTAGGAAGAGTTAGAATTCTTCAATCTCAGGTATGTAAGGCTATGAGTGGGTGCTTCCTTCCACACCCATTCCCATTCCCTATCAAATTGTTATTGGTTTGTAATGATCAAGTATGGGATTTCATTCAATTGCATGATTCTTACATCTCTTTTCATTGGTATGATTAAATTGATTTGATATTGATGATTTACCAAACTTGGGCAGATTCTAACTTAATTTCTTTTACAAAAATTATTTTTCTAAAAATTGAATCTAAAACGCCCATGTGTGGATAGTTCATAATAGAAGTGATTGTGGAAGAATGCGATGATGATGGAATAGATGATGAAAGGCATGTTTCCAACCTTACCTATGATTTTGATGATGTTTTCAAAGAAGATTAAATAGACCCAAGTATGGTAGAGCTTTGGGTAATGCCCATATGATGTTTTCAAATTGTGATTTTCACCGACATGAGCTTACCACATGGTTGAAATGAAATTTTCCTTTTAACTCTTATTATGAATTCTAGCTTGTGACATGTTTCAAAGTAAAGCCTTCTATATGCGTAAATCCTTGATTGATATGCATATTATTGTCGAGTTTTGTCAAGGACAATGTTAAGCTTCATTTCACATGATGTTGGGTCTAAGCATGATTTTATTTTAAGCTTTGTCGAAACGACATTGTTGAGCTTCATATTTATATGATGTCTAGCGTATGCATGATTCCATAATGAGCTTTGTCAATAGACAATGTTGAGCTTCATTTCATACGATGTTGAGTTTATGCATGATTTCATGTTGAGCTTCATCACTAGACAATGTCGAGCTTCATATTTATACAATGTAGAGCATTGCATGTTTTGGGAGAAGAGTCTAGAACCAAACGGGCTAAGGGTCGATAACCCTATGCCCCAGAACTACGCGCCAACGTAGGTTGATTCTACTATATTATTGGGAGCTCCTTTGTGAGCTATCCCCGGCCCGATTGGCCCTTCAACTTGATATCGATATCATGGTAGCTTCCTTAGCCCTGGCAATGTTTTGGATGGCTCTGCCCACTTTAGTGTAATAATTGGGACTACGTAAGCTCTATTGTGGTATGTCGGTTAAGTGACGAGTCTCCCACTGTCAATATCATTTGAATTTTCATATCCATTACACATGATAATTATCTTATGCATGCATGTTCAAGAAGAAAGGTTTGACTCATTGTTCATCTTTTGATATAAATGTTATGTTTTAGCTTTGAGTCATTTGAGTCAGTTATGAGGTTCTAAAGCCATGCAGGAACACGTTATGATAAGAGTACGATTTCAGAATGAATGCATGTAGTCTTCTACTTACTCTTAAAAGCTTATTATATGTATGAATGATTTTAAATGATTTATGTTATCAAAGCAGTTTTACTTACCTTGCATACTCAGTACATTCCACGTACTGACCGCATACCTTCTATGCTACATCATTTCATGATGCAGGATCCGTATCACAGGTTCAGCCCCGTCCGTAGCCGCTCATTAGGATTTGTATCTACGTGGTTGGTGAGTTCTCATCTTTAGAGGACTAGACTTTCAGTTTCCTCTATGTTTTTCAGTTTCAGTATTTCTGAGCTAGTTGGGGGTGTTGTCCTATCATGTCGTCCAGATTAGAGGCTTATCAGACTTAGACATGTATTCAGCTTCAGATGTTCATTCTGTTGTTATGTTAAGATAGACTTCCACTGAGTTTATGATTATGTTTTTTAATGTTTATTGCCTGAGTTAGTTAAATGCTTATGCCATGGGTTGACTTGGGGTCTCTCGGGGTCCCTTGTCCCTTGTCTACGATCTGGGCCTCCTCTTGGGTCGTGACATTTCAAGTGTTTGACCATATGTGTTTCTTTCCATTTGATGACTTTAGAATCTTTTTCATTGAATGTACTTTAGAGACAAGAAAGCCTCATGGGCCTACTTTACTAAAAGATATTCGGAAACTTCCTCTGGGGAAGACAATTGATGTGCCGTTTAATAGGCATAATAAATCTGTTGGAAAAGAAGGTCGAATGCTTGCTAGCTTTTTAAGAATTATTTCGAGAACTCCAAAACTCACACCTCTACACGTAGATGATTGGAGAAATTTTGACAAAGATCAAATGAAGAAATTATTGGAATTTGTCAAGGTATGAATAATTATATTATGGTGATGATGTGGACAAGCTCAATCTATACTTGATGTTAACTTCTAGATCTTTACTTTTATTTTTTCAGAAGAAGTTCTCTATCCCAAAACGCGGAGAACACTTTGTCTTAACGTCACTAGGAAAGAAATCGAAAGATAAAAAGTGTGATTTAAAAGGTTATTATATTTCCAAATACAAGACTAAAGATGCTTTGCAAAAAATAGACCAACTCGCGTACCGAGAGATCAATGGAGTGGTCTTGTCTCTTATTGGCATTCTGATAAATCTAAGGTATGAACAAATCTTGAAAATACAGCTAGTTGCATATTTTCATTGTGTTTTGATTTTAGTTATGCTATATTTTTATTTATAATTTATAAGATATCATTTTAATGTGTTAATGGAAGAGGTGTACCCAAGCAAATAGAAATAATAGGGTCAAGCAAAAGATGCCTCACACAGGAGGATCCAAAAGTATTGCGACATTGATGCAGGAGAAGGTAAACTTGTGGAAATTACAAACTACAATATTTTCAAACCCCTTTTTTTATGCATATCTTACATCAATTTTATTGCTTAGGCATAAAATGGGATAGAGCCTACATGAGCTCAAATTTTCATATTAACTCATAAAAAACGCCAGGATGGTAGACCACTTGAAGACGATTTTGCCAAGACAATTGTAAGATTTCTTCTTTCTTTTAGTTTCTAAATTGTGAAGCAGTTAGAGAAAAATACTTAAAAGTTAATAAATTAATTTCAAATTGGATTTATTGTGTATTCTATTGTTAGGACATGATAAATGAAAGGATGAGCAATAGTGAAAGAACTAATGACCAACCTCCTCACAGTGTTGCTTGGGAAGGTGATGTGTATTCCCAAGTATTGGGAAATGAAAAAGGGGGATATGTTCATAGTTTAGGACTTGGTCCAACTCCTTCATTGCTATGGGGTAGTAGATATTCTATAGGAAATATTGTTGCAGAGGATTCGTCTAATGAAGTGTACAAAGGTTAGAACATGATATAACTGAGTTAAAGTAGAAAAAAAATGAAGAAATGAATTTGATGAAACAAAATCACAAGAAATTGCAAGCATAATTACTCCAAATGCGACAATTCATGCAAAAATATGCTCCTAATGAATCTATGCCTCAAGATATTAATGCGACCTCAAGTGAACAGGTAACTAGATTTTACAAGTCTTATATATTTTTAATCCTATAAAGGTATTGTTAACTAACGTGTTAATATTAATCATGTTCCCAATAGAAAAGTGGACAAGAAGGAGATCCACAATCATCAAGGATACCTAGTGTTTTTGAAATTACCCCACCTCATGGTACTACTCATCTTTATCCTTTTGTGCGACTATTTAAGTTTTCCTACTTCGTAAGTTTTTGGGGTTGATGAATCAAACTTCAAATGCTGTTATTCTTACTTCCTTAGACTAGTGAATGCTCTTACATTGCTTTGATGAATATATTTTCAAATAAAGTAAAAATATTGTGTTGAGCTATATAATTCCAAGAGACAAAAAGGAACCTGTTGCACCATGTTTGTCACTCGATAATGTATCATATGTATTATTGAATGTTTGTTGTGCGACCTTAGGACCCTTGTCAATTGGCGATCCAATCTCTTTCCTTGTCAAAATAGCCTACTCACCTTCAATATGATGTTGTGCGACCTTAGGACCCTCTGTTCTAGACATTAATAGTAGCATTTCTTGGTTTAGAACTGCCAGATTTTATAGGGCTGTCTCAATTAAGTTTCTGCACATAATTGGCACCGACCATTTTTCTCTAATTAAGATGGATCTCCTCTGTTGATTGTAGCTATAACTCCTTCTCTCCCTGTTATGTGATGTTTAGAATTCCCTACTTCAAATCACTCGAGTTCTAATGTTCAGTCGAATATGAATTACTTTCAGTTTAAACATCATTGACAACCATCAGTTGCAAAACTTTTTCATTACCAGCTGCACCCTATTCGTTAGTCAAAATGCAACATATGTATTATTGAAGTTCTGTTGCATGACCTCAGGACCCTTTATTTGGCAATCCAATCCCTTTCCTTGTCAAAACAGCCCACTCAACTTCAATATGATTTTTAGTAGCTTTTCTTTTAGCTTTAAGAAAATTTCTAATTTCCTCTAAATTACTAAGTGAATTTTCTACTTGAATAACATTTAGCAACATCACCTGTAGCACCTACATTTTGAGAAACTAGTTTCCGCCCAGTTACATCGACTA
The DNA here is from genome assembly GCA_018107945.1 of Datura stramonium. Classification (NCBI taxonomy): domain Eukaryota; kingdom Viridiplantae; phylum Streptophyta; class Magnoliopsida; order Solanales; family Solanaceae; genus Datura; species Datura stramonium. The sequence goes on from JACEIK010000939.1 coordinate 168,351, forward strand.
AAGCTCGATGAGCAGCTGTGGCAATGGCTGGTTTTAGCACAGTTCCACGCCTCTGTTCTTCATATTATTAGTACCATCTTCTTGGTTTAGAATTGCCAGATTTTACAAGGCTATCTCGATTATGTTTCTGCACATAATTGGCACCGACCATTTTCCTCTCATTAAGTTGCATCCCCTATGTTGATTGCAACTATAACTCCTTCTCTCCTTGTTATGTCATGTTTAGACTTCCCTACTTCAAAATCACTTGAGCTCTAATTTTAAGTTAAATACAAATTACTTTCAGTTTAGACATTGTTGGCAACCATCAGTTGCAAATCTTTTTATTACCAGTTGTACCATGTTCTTCACTCGATAATGCATTATATGTATTATTGAAGGTTTTTTGCATGACCTTAAGACCCTTATTAATTGGTGATCCAATCCCTTTCCTTGTCAAAACATCTCACTTACCTTCAATATGATTTGTAGTAGCTTCGCCTTTACCTTTAAGAAAATTTCTGATTTCCTTTAAATTACTAAGTGAATTTTCTACTTGAATAACATTAGAAACATCACCTGTAGCACCTACATTTTAACCAATTAGTTTCTGCCCAGTTATATCGACTAAAGCTCGATGAGAAGCTGTGACGATGGCTGGTTTCAACACTGTTGCATGCCTCTATTCTTGACATTAACAGTGGCATCTACTTGGTTTAGAATTGCAGATTTTACAGGGTTGTCTCGATTAAGTTTCTGCACATCATTGGCAATGACCATCTTCCTCTCATTAAGTTGCATCTCCTCCATTGATTGTAGTTATAAATAAAAGTCTTTAGGCTCAAAATAGTCCTTATTACATTACATGGTGCACTAATAATCCTCTTCTTTGCAAAATTCCCTAACTGTTTTGTCACAAACTAATAGAAGAACCTCCGTGAATGAATTGTTCTTGATGGTTCAAAATAATCGTGATCCTCTACTTACTCTCCATCTATATTAAGGCAGTTCTACCCCTTCAGTCTTATTATTTTTTTAGGAAAAGGGAGATTTCATGGAATTTGAATTTCCTTATGATTACAGACAAACTGAAAATGATAATCATTAATAAACCAATGTCCCTTCTACCTCCATGTTCTCTCTTCTAGGTATCCTTTTCAAAGTAGTTGGCCGAAACCTGACGCTTATAGACAAGCTCCTACTAAAGTAAGTAATCTGAACTAGATATGAATTTGGAAGAATTTTACTTGTTTCCCATTTACATCGACTAAAGATCGATGAGTAGCTGTAACGATGGCTGGTTTCAGCACTGGTCCCCGCCTCTGTTCTTGGCAAATTTGTCCAACTCTAGTTTGTTATGAATGCGCTCCTTAACTGCCAAAGCCTTCCCAAATTATTTATGTGTTACACCTCTATTTTGAGGTATTTTTTTCCCCAATTTGCATTCGATGCATCAATTAAATTAGTGGCATTATTATAAACTTCAACTGTAGCATTTTATTCCTCCACATCCTTTTACATTCTTAGTCTGTTGCCTAGGATTAAAATAAAGTAATTGTGATACTATGTGATAGAATAATATTACATTACATTTCATCTTTTGAAACATTTATTTTATTATTTCAGGTCATACAATCTAAAGTTCGAAATTTTACATTCGAAAAGTTTTAATATGATGAAAAGTTGCCGAAATTGTTGGAAGACATTATTCAAGAGAATTGGTTATATTAGTAGAAACAATATAAGTTATTTTTTAAGTTGTGATATTAATATTTTTGATTAGTACTTCTTTTTTCTTGTCTTGATTTGATGAGATATATCTGTTTTATGAATTAATAGTAATATAATTCTAGCATTTGCAAAACTTTGTTGTTACTAAGAGGCTCCCTTTTACCAACTAGATCATTTTCTTGATGAGTGTAGTAACTATTATTAGTGGTGGCTAAACAATTTCCGTTAAAGATTATAAGTTTTAGCATCAATTTAATTGAAGTTATTGTCCATAAAAATGGACGCTAAAAGGGGACACTAAGATTTCACAAGGGATATTTTGTCCTTTAGAATTGCCACCAAACAATTGCCGTTAAAGATAATGATTATTAGCGGCAATTTAATTCAATTTTCTGCCATTAAAATGGACGCTATAAGGGAAAACTAAGACATTTTCAGAAAGGGATATTGTAGCCATTTATTGCCACAAAAAATTGTCATTAAAACTACTAACCTTTAGAGGCAATTTATTTAAATTTATCGGCTATAACAATTGACGCTAAAAGACCATAGTTAGCTGATATAAATTAGATTTAGCAGCCAAAATAATTGCCGCACACAATTGCCGTTAAAACAAATATTTTTTAGCGACAATTAAAACTACCATTTACCAGCGTTTCCCATAATGGCTGAAAAAGCCTTTGCTGATGCCGACATTGCCGGCTAAAGACTATTGGCCTGTATATGTTATAGCGGCGATAGTTATTGCCGTTAAAGCCATTTCTTTTATTGCCGCTAAATCCCCTTTTTGTAGTAGTGCAAGTCTTCGCGTCACCTAACGAGTTGTTGGGTGTCTCATTGGGTGTGATGAATGCATGTAAACTTGAGATTCAGAGGGTCAAGATGAGTGGTGAAGTGATCTGTTAAGTGTAGCAACACAAATCAATATCAGAAAGTTGGAATTTTGGCCAGTGGTGATGAGAGGAATTGATGAGCCATCATGAGGCCTAACGAGTCGTTATGACACTCATTGGGACTGGCAGTGGCCTTTTTGCAGTCGAATCATTAAGGGTGTTTCGTAATTCCTAAGTTCCTGACTCCTAAACTACGTCATTTTAAGCTTTCTAAAGAGTTTTTAAAGAGGGTTTAACCTAGCCTAAGTCATATGCTCTCATTCATGCTTTGAATTCAAATTCTCTTCCAAGATCAAGCTAGGGCTCCTTATCAATTCCTTCCCCAATATTCTTAGGTGTTCAAGGAAAGCATAGAAATCAAGTTACCCAGGTATGTAGGGCCATTGATGTGCTGTAGGTTTAAAACACTTTCGAATCTTAAAACCTAGAAAATATGCATGGTCTTAGGTATTATTATATAGATATGGGGTTGTTTTACCTTGTTTTCAGGGAAATCATATTTTGGAGTTGAATTCTGGAAAAGAAGAGGAGAAAATGCAGAAAATAGGCCTAGTACAGTTCTCGGTAGAAGTTGTACCAAGGTGATATGAGCCATACCTTGCACTCATGATAAAATCTAGAGGAGATACATAAGTGCTTGGCCAAGTACAACTCTTGGTACGAGTAGTACTATCCTGGTATGAGATGTACCAAGGAGTCGTGGAAAGATTCAGAAGACCTGCACATGTCTACACTCCTAGTACGAGTGGAAGATATGAGTCATGATGAGAACATACGGCTCATACCAAGGAGCTGCGGTGAACTTCATAGAAAATGTAAGTTGGCAAATCCCAGGGTCCGAGAAGATCCTACGACTCGTAACATCTATGTATGGGTCGTACCTAAAGGCTTGTGGAAATATTCAGAGGATGCCTGACTTCATAAGATCAGACCACGACAGGCATTATATAAGTCTTAGTCACATTGTATGAGTCATACCAACTCCCAGGACTTAGAAGACTTCAAGACTGCCTGGCATAATACGAAGGAAAGCCATGACTCATAGCTTCATGCTACGACTCGTAGGACCTGGCGGCAACAGTTTTAGTAGTTTCCCTATTAATTTATGAAAGGTTTTCAATTATTTGTATACATACTTTTTAGGTTATTTTATTTAAGGGAGAGATTCTTTAGAGTTGTATTCGTGATTCTTGAGTTGTCCAATATTCTAGGAGACCAACTACACGAAATTCTTGGAGAATTTATTCATTGTTCTTAAATTGTTTAGAGTTGAATTGTGCAATAATCAATTGGGTTCTTATTCAATTATCATTGTAAGTCATTAATTATATTTTCTTCCTTGAAATATAATTCTTTTCTTGCATTCATGAATAACTAAAGCCTCCACAACTTGGTTGTGGGAACCATGGTGAATTAACTAACGAGGATTAATATAAAGTAATTCTAAACCAATACGTATGCTTGTGTTGTTCATCTCTTCATCATAAACATTTCTTGACGGTGCACAACGTTAGGACTTGCCCGAATTCTCTACTTTCTTGAACCTAGAGAAGTAGAGACTAGGTAAAGAGAAGAACAACAAAGCCTTGAATGTTATGTTTCATTAAATAACTTGTGTTGTGGTTGAGGGATAGTTATTTTGAAATAGTTGATAACAATTAAAGTGAAAATACTCAAGCGACCTAATATGGTGATTGAGTATAGTCATCCAATAGGGATGAAACAGTGGTTTTGATGAATCTCTGTTATCAATTCTATAGGCTTAAGTATTGGGCAGATCACTAGTTTAATAACCTGAAGTTGTTATGAATTCATGGGGAACACTTCCCTAGTTAATTGTATAAATTTGATCACAACAACAATCTACTACTTTCTTACTTGATTCTTTCTTTAACGCCCCCCCCCAATTAGGAAATAACTGTATTAAAAACATAAATACTAGCGTTATTTTACATCCTGAGCAAATTCCTTGTGGGATCGACCCCAACCTAGTTGGGTTCTTTATTAACAACGTCTGCATCATACTTTTATTGGGGTGTGATTTGAGAATTATCAAAAATGGCACCGTTGCCAGGGAATATGGCTTAGGATTAGATTAATTGCTTATGTTTAGCTTTTAGTCTTTATTTCCTCATTTATGTTTTTCTTTTGTTTTTGATCCACCCTGGTTGCCACTTGGTGAATGCCAAGTACTCAGCAAAGCGGTAACCCTCACATTCCACTTGATCTTGAGCTAAAACAAACTCTCAGAAAAATGGACCGCAATGAAACCCCTGAGCAGATGTAAGCCAAATTAGCTGCCGGAGCCTAGCAGGTAGAGTTAGCTCGGCAAGTTGCCCTGTGAGGGGCATAGGATGCTCATGAGGAGGTAGTTAATGCTGGCCATCTGGGAAGGGGTAATAGAGGCCATGGGAAACACCATTTCCATAGATATGATCCTAAGTATGATGATGATAAGTATCCTGATATTAATAAAGTCAGATCGACAAGAGCAAGTGTACCCCCACCTTTGCTTGCTGGGGCAAAATTTGACACCACTAGCACCATGATTCAGTTGCTCAACATGAAAG
>JACEIK010000939.1:179275-195733 GCA_018107945.1 Datura stramonium
CCCTGTTGTGCGCATGCGCCTAGGGAACAGATTTCAGATACAGTTACAGTTACAGATACAGTACAGGAGTCCTCCGGACTCAGACACAATTATTTATATCGGAGGCCATAGCCCGTTGTTTCCAGAAATTTGAGATAGAGCTAGCCAGACACCAGATGTGCTTAGGCCCACCAGTTAGTAGTCCAGGTCCTACTAGGGCACCAGGTGCCAGTCATACTCCCCAGGGCGGGGCGTGACAGATGGCTACCGCAACAACCACGCAGGCTTATATGTTCCTCCAAGGGCTCGAGAGGGTGATGCGGGACCCTTAAAGTTTGAGAGCATGATGGATGATCTACTAAAGAAGGCAAAATACACAGATGATCATCTAAAGGACATTCAAGGAGACATATTTGGCATGAGCTAGAAAGTTGAATCGTATGCCACAACGATCAAGTTGAGTAGCAACAGGAGTCAGATACCTACATTCCTGAACCAAAGTCAGAAGTTACACTTCCTAATAACATAGTCCAAAATCTAAAAAATTAAATTCACTACATGGATGTGATGATTAGGAGTCGAAAGACCACCATCGACCCTCCCTTACCAGTTGTAGTTGAGATGGGAAGGCAGAAAGAGATTGAGTTGGATGATGAGGATGAGATTGTTGAACAAGTTATTGCAGGTGAGGCTGACTTGACTACGTCTCTAGGTTATGCAAAGGATTTTATAGAGGAAAAAGGGGAGGAAAACTGGGCCACATAGATTCTTAGGCCTATCCCTCGACCACCGCCACCATTTCCTCAGAGGATGAAAAAGAAGGTGGAAGATGGAATGTTCTAGATGTTTTTGTCATGCTGAAGCAGTTATCTGTGAAAATACCATAGGTCAAGGCATTGGAATAAATGTCCGGGTATGCTAAGTTCATGAAGGGCCTGGTGACTAGGAAGATGTAATACCCCGAAAGCCCTAAGATTAGATTCGAGGGTTGAAATGGAGAAAATAGGATTTTCTGCACCAAGTCATAGGACGAGTCGTCCAATGACCCGTGAGGTGCACCATGAGTATTAGATGACTTGTGGGGAAGAGGGAAGGTTTGGTTGGATTTTTGGATTGGGGGTTGACCACGGGTGAAACCACGAGTTGTGGTCAGCACCACGAGTTGTTATGTTAGCCATGGTTAGGAGTTTGACTTGAAGGTTGAAGGTTTTGGTAGAGCTCCTAACGATTAGTCACCATGATTCGTGGTGTACCTCGTGGTGACCAGTGATGATAAGTTTCCAGTGCTAACGAAGAAAGGCAGACCACGAGTCGTGGTCCTTAACGACGAGTCGTCCAGTCCCTCGCTGGGACTACTAGTTTGTATTTTCCTGTGAATTTATTAAGGGATTTTCTGTAACTCCTAAGTTTCTAAGGCCTAAACTACATCATTTTAAGCTCAGATAGGTGTGTTTTAAGAGGGGCTAACTCATTCTAAGCCTATTCCCCTCCATGCATGCAAGCCTAATAGTTTCTAAGGGTGATCAAGCTTAGGATTCTTCAAGTTCTTTTCCAAATTCCTTTGGGCATTCAAGAGGGTTGTGTAATCAGATTATTCCAGGTATGTAGGATTTTGAATGGGTGTATCCATACACTCCCATGCCCAATCCCTGTTTAATTTTATGTGATTTCTAAGTTGATGAATCTATGGGGTTTTAACCCAACTTGTGAATTCTCCAAATATCTATCATGGGTATTCTCTATGCATGTTTCTAATATTGAATTATGATTTATGGGCATGTTTTATAATGTTTTCAATTACAAATTATGATTTCAAAGTTTTATAAATAAGATGCCTGGAAGTTCATGAAAAGATCAGATTATGATCTATGCATCTAGTTATGATGAGATGTTGATGATGAAAGTATGATTTTGAATTACCTATGTCTATGTTCATGTTTTGATAATCAAAGTCTATTTCTAGCATGTTTGAGTATTGGGCAAGCCCATATGATCAAGTATGTTTCAGGATTTATCTAAATTTCATGATATTAGCTTATCACATGGTTTTTTAGTCTAGACTCCCACTCTTTTTCAGCTTGTGGTATGGTTTGAGCCAAGGCTCTTCATGTTATGTTTTTAGAATATGTATGTCATGTCATGATTCAACTTCTTCACTAGATAATGGTCAGCTTCGTTGAAAAATGATGGAGAGCATATGCATGTTTTTGGGAGTAGTGTCTAGCACCCAGTATGCTAAGGGTCAGTCAACCCTATGCCTCAGAACTATGTACCAACATAGGTATGTTTAGATTATTTAGAAACTCCCTTACGAGCTTCCCCTGCCCCAAGGGGCGTTCATCTTGATATTGATATCATGGTAGCGTCCCTAGCCCTGGCAAGGCTTTGGATGGCTCTGCCCACCTGAATGTAATAGTCGGGACCACATAAGCTCTATCGTGGTAATGTCGGTTATATGACGAGTCTCCCATTGTTCCTCATGATTTCAGTTATGCATGTTCATCAGTCATGATGTTATGTTTTCAGCAGGTTTGACCCAACGTTTAGTTTTACTTCTGAATGTTCAGTTTTAACTTTGGGTCACTCGATTCAGTTATGATATTCAGTTATGCTAAGCCATGCATGTTTTCAGATAATAGCATGCAAGCCCTATTCTCAGACTCTTATGATGAAATGTTTTATAATATACATGATCTATGATTTTACTTACTTAGAGGTTTTACTTACCTTACATACTCGGTACATTCCATATACTGACTGCATACTCTATGCTGTATCATTTCATGATACAGTCTCCAATATTCAAGCTCAGTCCCGCCGCTAGCCAGATCTTCAGTGTTAGCATCTCCCTTTCAGAGTTGGTGAGTCCCCATCTTTTGAGGGCCCTTCTTATTAGTTATATTTAGTATTTTCAGTTTCATACTTTAGTGAGTTAGTTGGGGTCTTGTCCCATCAACTCGTCAGTAGTAGAGGCTTATCAGACGTAGTATGTATTCAGCTTCAAATTGGTGCTATGTATTTATCATTTCGATGTTATCAGATTTTTACACTTTCGCTATGTTATATGTTAGATTTTTGCATTCAAAAATGTTGAGCTTGAATGTTATGTTCATGCCATGAGTCGACTTGGAGCCTCTCGGGATTTTTTGTCCTGTGTCTAGATCCTGGCCTATGTTCGGGTCGTGATAGAAGAGGTCCATAAGCTATGAGCCGATTGGTAACTTGCATCATTGACGTGCCGTGTTCTCATGGGTCCATGCCCAAAAGAGGGATGACCCAGGTGGCTTCACCGTCTCATGCACTATCAGAGATTTCGAATTTGCAAAAGCACTGTGTGACTTAACTGCTAGCATCAACTTTATGCCATTAGCTATGTTCAAACAATTGGGCTTAGGAGCCGCACCACCTACTATGATGCGGCTATTAATGGCGAAATACACAGTGAAGAAGCTAGTAGGGATCCTACAGGACATGCTAGTGAAGGTGGACAGGCTTATCTTCCCAGCTGACATCGTGATCTTGGATTCTGAGGTAGATTTTGAGGTCCCCATCATTTTGTGGTGACCATTCCTTGCCACTGAGAGATGCCTAATGAATGCTGAGGCGAGCCCGCTAAAGTTTAGGCTAAATAAAGAAGAGGTCAGCTTCAACATTTGTAGGTCAATAAAGTATCCTAATGAGTTTAGGGTAGTCTCAGCCATAGAGGATTAGTCCAAGTATCTTGAGGAATTCTATTAGTCCAAGTATCTTGAGGAATTCTAAGTATTCAAGAGACTTGCGTCGTGCTGCAATATTAAATCAAACGCTTATTGGGAGGCAACCAATGAGGTGGTTTGGTGAATTCTGAGTAATCGAACCAACTGCGTAGTGCTGCGACGTTAGATCAAGCTCTTCTTGGGAGGCAACCCAAGTATCTTGACTTATGTGTGTTTAGTGTACAGGGGAAACAAAACAGTAAAATTGTAGAGAAGACTGTACTACAAACCTTAGTACGAACCGTAGGATGATTGTACAACTCGTATTGTTGTCCGTGGTGAAAAGCAGAGACTTGTCCAAGTGCATTAGTTCATATTACAGTTGGTCATTACGAACCATACCTCCATGATACGAGTCTTAGTACCCACTGTAATGATGAGCTATTCTAAGTATGGAAGTGCAGAAATGTTGACCTACGAGTCATGATACGGGTCGTGGCACCTCGGTACGACTCATACCAAGCACTCATAGATCCCCAGTTAAGTTCCTCAGTCTCCAGGTACAAGTCCCATGGGACGAGTCATAAGTATGACCTTCGACTCGTGGTACGAGTCATGATGGGAAATTTAAATGAAATAACCTAGCTGACCTGACTCGACCTGAATTTTTTTAAAATTTGGACCTAACCTATTTAAATCAAAAATTGCAAACCAAAATTCCCATGCAATCACAAACACAACCCACGATCATCTTCCCTCAATCTTCAGTCACCCATAACTCATACGCACACCATTTGAACTCAAGTGTTTGCAAATAAATTTGCTCAAGTTAGTCCCCAGAACTGAAGCAAGCACGAACTTTATCAAGAACTTAGCAAGTAAGTGTTAATGTTTTCAAATTGTTGTTGTTTTTGTGAATAGTAGTCGTACCTTCACTGTAAATTCTTCATTCATGAGAATGAAGTGGAGGAATATGATTAGTAGGCTACATGGAATCTTGCATCATGAGTTATGAAATTAAAATTCTCAAGGAATTCAAAATCTTAAATTGGTAGTCAGTTATGGGGAATGATTCGTGTTGGGGATTGATTGGGTAGTTGAAAAATGGTACATGTATGATGCATTGGGGTGGTGAAGTCTAATTACCCACCCCCACAAATGTGTTTGATTAAAAGAAATCAAGGCTTGCATATCTAATACTGCACAGGTTGAGGACAAGCTTCACAAGCCATCCTATGACTCATGGTTTCATAGCACGACTCTTAGGATGATTCATTGTGACTATCCCAGTGATTAAATTGGAAAATTATGGTACGGGACCAAGTACGGCCCATGGTATCTCACTACGAGTCATACCTGGGGGTCATACCAAGAAATAGTAAAAGGTCAAGTTCAAAAGCAATAGTACGACTTGTAAAATCGAACTACGTATCGTGATAATTAGTCATACAAAAATACTGATTCATATATCTTTTTGAGTTTCTCCTATGACCATTAGTACGAATCATAACAACGTAGTATGAGTCATACTAATGAGTCGTTATAGGGTCAACAAACACTACGAGCCTTAGTACGGATCGTACCATTATGGTATGACTCGTACTGATGAGTTGTGGTAAAATACTGAAGAAGCTTTTCTTGCTTTCTTTTTCTTAAATCACATGTACTAACCTCTTCCCCACAAGTACAATGAAAATCAAGAAGCGAGCAGCTAAGAAGGCCCAGGATAAGGAGGCTAGAGCTGAGATTGCAGCTCGAAGGGCCCTGAGGGATGAGGCCTCCATATCTGAGTAGAAAAAAGACACTCCTAATGGTTCTATGGAGGACTATTGTAACACCCCAAAAGGGCCTACAAATAGAACCGGGAGTTGAAGTTGAAAACTGCAGAACACTTGGAATTTGCACTAGTACGACTTGGGTATGAGTCGTGGTGAGGACCTACGACTCGTGACTCAAGTCATGATGAAATCGGGAGCTGAGGTTGTGTCATGGGTAGTCCTACAAACCGTGGTGAGAAGGTACGACTTGTCGCTAGGAGTCGTGGTGAATATATCAGTGGTGCAAGAGTGAGTCATCACGGTTCATGGTACGACTCGTAGAATGTAGAAACGAATCGTGGTGAAGAGTTGCGGTTAAGTCGTAGTGGCTTGGGTGGATGGTACCACAGTTAACAGTACGACCCGTAGGATGGTGGTACAATTCATGGTATACTAGTCGTGGCAAAATTCATAAAGTTAGGAGAAAGGGGGAAGTGAGCACGAGAGGTAACCACGAGTCGTGACTTGATGGTAAGACTCATGGCACGACTCGTGGTCGGGGCCAGAACTGCTTTTCAGGGAAATTTCAGTAAGGGCAATTTCGACTTTTCTATGCTTTTGGACCCTAAACCACGTCATTTTGAGGTTGAAATAAGGTATTTAAGGGATGAGAACTCCTGGTAATTTCATTTTAGCAATTACAAGTGTTAGAAAAGGGAGTAGGAAGGGTTTCAAGCAACTTTCTTCAAGGTTCTTCAAGTTTGCACTTAGGGTTCTTCAAGGGAGTAAGAATCATGAAATTTTCAGGTATGTGGGGTTTTGAATGGGTAGCTTCGTTCCTATCCATGCCCAAATCCCTCTTAATTCCTAGGTTAAAGCTGCCAAATCTTTATGGATCTTTATGAATTTATATGATTCTTTAGAATTTGAAATGAGCTTACTGTAGCATATCCAATTCGTGACTTTCGAATTTATTTGGGCTGATTTTACTTGTTTATTCTATATTTCATGATTTAAATCTCTATAATTATGGATGCCCTATTAGGAGGAAATCTTTAGTGAATTTCATGGTCAAGATGATTCCGAAAGTATGAAAGAGTGTCTCTTACATTTTTAAGCATTTCTTCAAGTTTCGATTTCTCATTCTATCATGATCATTTTCTTATGAATTTAAACATGTCAAGTGTGTCTGAAACAAGGGGTAATGCCCACATGTCACTTATGAATTTTAACTACGATTTTGGCCGACTACGGGCCCAATTCCATAGCTAGAAATACAAACTCTCATGTATGTTATGATTCCCATGTTTTCACTAGACATGCATGTCATGTTATGAATGTTATCAGCACATTGCATGTTTTGGGAGTAGTACTTAACACCGAGTAGGTTCAGAGCCTAGGTTACACCCCGAATCTCAGAACTACGTGCCACCGTAGGAATATGTTTGGGACCTCCTTAGTGACTATCCCTATGCCCTATGGGGCCTTCATGAGTGATATCACACCTTTCATGGTTCATACCCTTGGCAAGGTATGAACGACCACCCGACTAGGCGTAGAAGTTGGACTTCATGTGTGCTCATGTGGAGTATATTGGTTATAGAAATCCCCCATCGTTCCTCATGATTTTGAAATATGCATGATTATGTTATTTTGGCTGAAGTTATGATTTATGAAATGTTTTCCCCGCATGTTATGACTTTGATGGGTTTATGAATATTTTTGGAAATGTTGAGCCTTACGATATACTTACGATTTCAGCTTTATGATAATGATATCCCCACTCCTATAACTTTTATATTTTTAAACTTTGTTTTGCATACCTTACATACTCAGTACTTTTCGAGTACTGACCCATATATTTTCAGGATCTGGTTCGCAGGCTCAACATCATCCCTAGTTTGTGCTCAGTTTCGCTAAATCTCCAGTGGTGAGTCCTCATGATCCGAGGGCTTCATGTTCAGACTTGTTAATTTTTATTATATTTTCAAAATGTTTGGGTTAGTTGGGGTCTTGTCCCTTCAACCCATCTTTTATGACTAGAGGCTTTCAGACTTATGTGTAGTATTTTGTCAATTATGAATGTATTTTGGTTTGTCGTTCCTTACAATTCATGATACTATTTTGAGTTAGTTTATGATTGATAAGTTAAGTCTTCCACCGTATATGAATGAATTAGTGTTATGCTCACTCCATGGGTTGACTTGGGATCTCTCGGGGCTCCTTGTCCCGTGTCTACGATCGGGGTGTACTCTCGGGTCGTGACAAACTTGGTATCAAAGCAATAGGTTCAGGTGTGTCCTAGGGAGTCTAAAAGCCGCGTCAAATAGAGTATTTTTCATGGGTGTGAAGCGCACCACACTTATGACAAAGAGGCTACTAAACGTTTTAGGAAATGTTCCCTTCTTTCATGATCTATGTCGTGCATTCAAAATCTCTCCATCCTTCTAATTCGTGCATTTCGTGATTGCAAAAAATTATGGCTCTCATAAGGATGATCGGAAGGAGGAACAGAAATGATAAAGGCCACGAGGGTGGCCATGATAATGGGTGTCAGCAAGCCCCACCGGTTCAGGAGCCCTAGGCACCAGAGCCAGCTACTCATGCCGATTTTCGGGCAGCGAATCAAATACTAGTGAATGCCTTGACCGCTCAGGTCAACCAGCAGGCTGTTGCACCTGTTCCACAGAACGACAATACAGTGGCTGCCCAGATCAGAGGCTTTTTCTGGATGAACCCTCCCGAGTTCACAGGGGCAAGGGTGGACGAGGATTCACACGAGTTCATCAAAGGGATTTTGAAGGTCACTCAGGTCATGGGAGTGAAAAGTGAGGAATGTGTTGATTTGGCCTCTTATCAGCTGAAGGAGGTCGCGTATATTTGGTTCAAGCAATGGAGGGACAGCAGGGCAGTGGGAGTAGGCCCTATCAACTGGGATGAATTCCACATGGCCTTTCTCGACAGGTTCTTTCCTTGGGAGATGAGGGAATTGAAAGCAACCGAGTTTGTTAACCTCAAGCAGGGAAAGATGACGGTGCTAGAATATTCACTTGAGTTCACTTGCCTTTCAAAGTATGCCCCAGATCTAGTGAGGGACCAGAGGGCATGGGTGAGCAGATTTGTGCAGGGAGTAGTTGAGTATCTGGATAAGGATTGCAGAACAACCATGCTTCATCAGGACATGGACTACCCACAAATAGTCCTCTATGCTCAGCAGATGGAAGAAGCTTATACGAGGTAGAGAGAGGCCAAGAGGGCCAGGACTAATAGCCATAGGTTCTCCCAGCCTAAGACAAGGGGTGAATCTTACCAGCAGTCCCAGCACAGGCCCATTACACCAGCACCAACTTCAGCCAGTACTCCATCCAGGCCACAGGACGGTTAGAGATGCAGGGCCTCAGGTTCGAGGAGTCAAAACAGCATGTGCACAGAGTGCACATTCCCATCTTGTGATACTTGTGGCAAGAACCACCCAGGGAAATGTTTGGTGGGCTCAGACGCTTGTCTCGGGTGTGGCAAACCCGAACACAGACTTAGGGATTGCCCTGCAGCTAGGTCAGGAGGTAGTTGAGCCCGCACTTCAGCAGCCAGTTCAGCCGTCCCAGTAGCACGTCGGGCTCAGCAAGGTTCTCCGACTGGCTCAGCTAGCAGCCAGTGCCAGAACCAGTTTTATGCACTTGGCTCTCGACAAGAGCAAGAGACTTCTCCCAATGTGGTTATGGGTATGTTGTGAGTTTTTCAGATTGATGCTTATGCTTTATTAGATCCGGGAGCCATACAATCTTTTATGACACCTTACATTTCTAGTCACTTTAGAGTCAGTCCTGAAACCTTTTCCGAACCATTTTCTGCCTCTACCCCGGTTGGTGATTCAGTCGTAGTGAGGCGAGTGTATAGAGGTTGCCTTATTATAGTGTTGCATAAGGTTACTTCCGCAGAATTAGTAAGATTAGCTATGACTGATTTTGACATCTTCTTAGGAATGGATTGGTTGTTTGCATGTTATGCCTCTGTTAACTGTAGAACTCGGGCCGTGGAGTTTCGATTTCTAGGTGGACCAGTTTTAGAAGGAGTGGTCATTCAACAGTACCTCTAGATCGCTTTATCTCCTATATCAAGGATAGAAAAATGATTTCCAAGGGCTGTATTTACCACTTGGTTAGGGTTAAGGATGTCACGTCTGAGACCCCGACCATTCAGTCAGTCCCTGTGGTATGTGAATACCCAGAGGTATTTCGAGATGACCTACCAGGTGTCCCTGCTGAGAGGGAGATTGATTTTGAGATTGACCTTTTACCCGACACGCAGCCCATATCAGTTCCTCCCTACCAAATGGCACCAGCCGAGCTAAAAGAGTTAAAGGAGAAGTTGAAGGATTTTCTGAATAAGGGTTTCATTAGACCGAGTAATTCCCCGTGGGGTGCCCTAGTGTTGTTCATCCGGAAGAAAGATGGTTCCCTGCGGATGTGTATTGACTATAGACAGTTGAACAAGGTCACCATCAAGAGTAGATATCCCTTACCTAGGATTGATGACTTATTCGACCAGCTTTAGGGTGCCAAATATTTCTCCAAGATAGATCTCAGGTCTGGATATCACCAGCTCAGATTTCGGGAGAGTGACATCCCAAAGACTACTTTCAGGACCCGGTATGGCCAGTATGAATTTGTTGTTATGTCTTTTGGACTAACCAATGCCCATGCAACTTTTATGGATTGATGAATAGGATATTCAAGGCATATTTGGATATGTTCGTGATCGTGTTCATTGACGACATATTAATATACTCCCGGAGCGAGGAGGAGCATGTCGCACACCTGAGGGTAGCACTCCAGACCCTCAAGGATAACCAACTATACGCCAAGTTCAACAAATGTGAATTCTGGCCGAAATCAGTTGCATTCTTGGTACATGTAGTTTCAAGCGAAGGTATAAGGGTGGACTCCCAGAAAATAGAGGCAGTAAAGAACTGGCCAAGACCGGTAAACCCTTCGGTGATCAAAATCTTTTTGGGCTTAGTAGGTTACTATCGGAGGTTCGTGGAAGGTTTCTCATCCATTGTTGCCCCGTTGACTAGGTTTACTCAGAAAAGGTAAAGTTCCAATGGTCAGAGGCTTGTGAGAAGAGTTTCTAGGAATTGAAGGCAAGGCTCACTTCAGCACCCGTGTTGACTTTACCATAGGGTACGATGGCTTCGTTGTATATTGTGATGCTTCGAGGGTCGGACTGGGATGTGTATTGATGCAGCACAAGAAAGTCGTAGCATATGCATCCAGACAGTTGAAAACTCACGAGAAGAATTACCCGACCCATGATCTTGAGTTGGCCACGGTGGTATTTGCTTTGAAGATATGGTGATACTACTTGTATGGGGTTCATGTAGATGTATTCATAGACTACAAGAGTTTACAATATGTGTTCACACAGAAGGAACTAAATGTTCGGCAACGGAGATGGTTGGAGCTACTTAAGGACAACAACATGAGTGTTCTTTACCACCCGGGTAAGGCCAACATGGTAGCAGACACCCTTAGTATACTTTCTATGGGAAGTGTGTCACATGTGAGTGAAGACAGGAAGGAGCTGGTAAAGGAGGTACATCATCTTGCACGGTTGGGAGTTAGACTAGTCGGCTCGACCGATGGTGGGGTAGTAGTTCAGAACGGGCCAGCGAGATACTCCATCCACCCCGGTGNATTTGTGGATCGAAAGTTCAGTGTTGGTTGGGAGTTAGACTAGTCGGCTCGACCGATGGTGGGGTAGTAGTTCAGAACGGGCCAGAGTCATACTTGGTAGTAGAGGTAAAGGCTAAACAAGATGAAGATCCAATATTGGTAAAGTTGAAAGAAGTTGTTTAAAGTTAGAAAGTAGAAGTCTTCTCCAAAGTGGGAGATGGTGTGCTTCGGTATCAGGGTCGCTTATGTGTCCCGAACGTGGGTGATTTGAGAAGCCGGATATTGCATGAGACTCACGGGTCCAGATATTCTATACATCCAGGTGCCACCAAAATGTATCATGCCCTGCAGGAAATCTACTGGTGGAATGACATGAAGAGGGATATTGCAGAATTTGTAGCCAAGTGCCCGAATTGCCAATAGGTGAAAGTCGAGCATTAGAGACCGGGGGGTGTACTTCAAGACATCAGCAATTCTACTTGGAAGTGGGAAGAGATCAACATGGACTTTGTAACAGGTTTGCCCCGCACACATAGACAGTATGACTCCATCTGGGTTGTGGTGGACAGGTTGACCAAGGCTGCTCATTTCCTACTAGTCAAAACCACCAATTCGGCAGAAGATTATGCAAAGTTGTACATTCGAGAGTTGGTTAGGTTTCATGGAGTGCCTTTGTCCATTATATCATATAGAGGTACTTAGTTCACCTCTCAGTTCTAGAGGTCTTCTCAAAAGGGACTTGGTACTCAAGTCAAGCTTAGCACGACGTTTCATCCGCAAACCAATGGTCAGGAGGAGCAGACTATCCAGACTCTCGAGGACATGTTGAGAGCTTGCACTATTGACTTCAAGGGTAGTTGGGACAAGTATTTGCCTCTTGTTGAGTTCACTTACAACAACAGCTACCACTCTAGCATACAAATGGCATCGTTCGAGGCTCTTTACGGGAGACGGTGTAGATCGCCCATCGGGTGGTTTGAAGTCAGTGAGGCTTCATTAGTGGGACCTGATTCGGTCCATGAAGCTATGGAAAAAGTTCAGTTAATAAGAGAAAGGCTGAAAATGGCTCAAAGTTGCCAAAAGTCTTATGCAGATGTGAGGAGAAGGGAGCTTGAGTTCGAGGTCGATGATTGGGTATTTCTGAAGGTATCTCCCATGAAGGGAGTGATGAGATTTGGAAAGAAAGAAGAACTCATCCCCTGCTATGTTGGCCCATATCGGATTGTGAGACGAGTGGGTAAAGTAGCCAATGAGTTAGAGCTATCTTCAGAGTTCGCTTCGGTTTACCCTGTATTTCATGTATCGCTCTTTAGGAAGTTCATGGGAGATCCAGCCTTAGTGGTTCCGGTGGAAAGTGTTGGCGTGAAGGATAGCCTCAGTTATGAAGAGATCCCTGTTGCAATCTTGGATCATCAGGTTCGAAGATTGAGGAACAAGGAAGTGGCTTCAGTAAAGGTGTTATGGAGAAACCAACATGTTGATGGAGCTACATGGGAAGCTGAGGCGGATATGATGGCCAAATACCCTTATTTATTCCTTATCGGCCTGGTTTCAAATTGAGGTACCAGTTTTGCCCTAAAACATCCATTCAATTTTTCATGTTCTGTTCATGTGTATAAGTTTGTTTTATGATATGATGTATGTAAGTGATATCTGAACTCAGACCAGCTATTTGGTTCTTTTCGGGGGTAGTTGTTTCGTCAGTTTTCAGCTTGAATGATTAGCATCTATATATAGTGATTGTTGGTTTCCGTTTGCTGCTTGTTTCCCTATATTCGAGGATGAATGTTTCCAGGGGGGATATATTGTAACACCCCGGAAGGTCCTACAAATAGACCCCGGAGTTGAAGTTGAAACCTGCAGAAAACCTGGAATTTGCACCAGTACAACTCGGGGTACGAGTCGTGGTGAGGACCTATGACTCGTGACTCGAGTCGTGATGAAATCGGGAGCCTGAGGTCGTGTCACGGGTAGTCATACGAACCATGGTCAGATGTTAAGACTCATGGCTAGGAGTCATGGTAAATATCTCAGTGGTACCAGAGTGAGTCGTCACGGGTCATGGTACGACTCATAGGATGTAGCAACGAGTCGTGGTGAGGAGTTGTGGTTAAGTCATAGTGGTTTGGCTGGATGGTACCACAATTAACAGTACGACCCATAGGACGGTGGTACGAGTCGTGGTATACTAGTCATGGCCAAATTCAGAAAGTTAGGAGAAAGGGGGAAGTGACCACGAGAAGTACACGATTCGTGACTTGATGGTACGACTCGTGGCACGACTCATGGTCGGGGCCAGAACTGCTTTTCAGAGAAATTTCAGTAAGGGAAATTTCGACTTTTCTATGCTTTTGCACCCTAAACCAAGTCGTTCGAGGTCGGAACAGGGTCTTTAAGGGATAAAAACTCATTATAAGTTCATTTTAGCAATTACAAGTGTTAGAGAAAGGAGTAGGAAGGGTTTCAAGCAACTTTCTTCAAGGTTCTTCAAGTTTTCACTTAGGGTTCTTTTAAGGGAGTAAGAATCACGAAATTTTCAGGTATGTGGGGTGTTGACTGGGTAGCTTCGTTCCGATCCATGCCCAAATCCTTCTTAATTCCTAGGTTAAAGTTGCCAAATCTTTATGGGTCTTTATGAATTTATATGATTCTTTAGAATTTGAAATGAGCTTACTGTATCATATCCAATTCGTGACTTTCAAATTTATTTGGGCTGATTTTACTTGTTTATTCTATATTTCATGATTTAAATCTCTATAAGTATGGATGCCCAATTACAGGGAAATCTTTAGTGAATTTCATGGTCAAGATGATTCTGTGACCATGAAAGAGTTTCTCTTACATTATTAAGCATGTCTTCAAGTTTCGATTTCTCATGCTATCATGATCATTTTCTTATGAATTTAAACATGACAAGTGTGTTTGAAACAAGGGGTAATGCCCACATGTCGCTTATGAATTTTATCTACGATTTTGGCCAACTCAAGGGCCCAATTCCATGGCTAGAAATACAAACTCTAATGTATGTTATGATTTCCATGTTTTCACTAGCATGCATGTCATGTTATCAATGTTATGAGCACGTTGCATGTTTTGGGAGTAGTACTTAACACCGAGTAGGTTCGGGGCCTAGGTTACGCCCCGAATCTTAATGTGCCACCATAGGATTATGTTTGGGACCTCCTCAGTGACTATTCCCTATGCCCTACGGGGCCTTCATGAGTGATATCACGCTTTTCATGGTTCATACCCTTGGCAAGGTATTAATGGCCTCTCGACTAGACGTACAAGTCGGACTTCATGTGTGCTCATGTGGAGTGTGTCGGTTATAGAAATCTCCCATTATTACTCATGGTTTTGAAATATTCATGATTATTTTCTTTTGGCTGAAGTTATGATTTATGAAATGTTTCCACATGTTATGACTTTGATGGGTTTATGAATATTTTTGGAAATATTGAGCCTTACGATATACTTACGATTTCAGCTTTATGATCACGATGTCCCCACTACTCTAACTTTTATGTTTTTAAACATTGTTTTTCATACCTTACATACTCGGTACTTTTCGAGTACTGACCCATATATTTTCAGGATCTGGTTTGCAGGCTCAGCATTGTCCTTAGTTTGTGCTCAGTTTCGCTAAATCTTTAATGGTGAGTCCTCATGATCTGAGGGCTTCATGTTCAGACTTGTTAATTTTTCTTATGTTTTCAAAATGTTTGGGTTAGTTGGGGTATTGTCCCTTCAACCCGTCTTTTATGACTAGAGGCTTTCATCAATGACAAAATACTACACATAAGTCTGAAAGCCTCTATTCATAAAAGACGGGTTGAAGGGACAAGACCCCAACTAACCAAAATATTTTGAAAACATAAGAAAAATTAATAAGTCTGAACATGAAGCCCTCGGATCATGAGGACTCACCACTGGAGATTTAGCGAAAACTGAGCACAAACTAGGGACGATGTTGAGCCTGCGAACCAGATCCTGAAAATATATGGGTCAGTACTCGAAAAGTACTAAGTATATACGATATGCAAAACAATGTTTAAAAACATAAAAGTTATAGGAGTGGGGACGTCATGATCATAAAACTGAAATTGTAAGTATATCGTAAAGCTCAATATTTCCAAAAATATTTATAAACCCAACAAAGTCATAACATGCGGGGAAAACATTTCATAAATCATAACTTCAGCCAAAAGAACATAATAATGCATATTTCAAAACCATGAGGAACATGGGAGATTTTTATAACCGACATACTCCACATGAGCACACATTAAGTTCGACTAGTACGCCTAGTCGGGAGGTCGTTCATACCTTTCCAAAGGTATGAACCATGAAAGACGTGATATCTCTCATGAAGGCCCCGTAGGGCATAGAAGACAATCACTGAGGAGGTCACAAACATAATCCTACGGTGGCACGTAGTTCTGAGATTCGAGGCGTAACCTAGGCCCCGAACCAACTCGGTGTTAAGTACTATTCCCACAACATGAAACGTTCTCATAACATTCATCACATGACATGCATGGCTAGTCAAAACATAGGAATCATAACATACATGAGAATTTATATTTCTAGCCATGGAATTGGGCCCGTGAGTCGGCCAAAATTGTAGTTAAAATTCGTAAGAGACATGTGGGAATTACCCCTTATTTCAAACACACTTTACATGTTTAAATTAATAAGAAAACGATCATGATAGAATGAGAACTTTAAACTTGAAGACATGCTTAAAAATGTAAGAGAAACTCTTTCATGCTTTCGGAATCATCTTGACCATGAAATTCACTAAATATTTCCCCGTAATTTGGCATCCATACTTATAGAGATTTAAAAAATGAAATTTAGAATAAACAAGTAAAATCAACCCAAATAAATTCGAAAGTCACGAATTGAATATGCTACAATAAGCTCATTTCAAATTCTAAAGAATCATATAAATTCATAAAGACCCATAAAGATTTGGCAGCTTTAACCTAGGAATTAAGGGGGATTTGGGCATGGATAGGAATGAAGCTACCCATTCAACACTGCACATACCTGGAAATTTTGTGATTCTTACTCACTTGAAGAACCCTAAGTGAAAACTTGAAGAACCTTGAAGAAAGTTGCTTGAAACCCTTCCTACTCCCTTCTCTAACACTTGTAACTGCTAAAATGAACTTATCACGAGTTTTCATCCCTTAAAGACCCTGTTACGATCTCAAAATGACGTGGTTTAGGGTCTAAAAGCATAGAAAAGTCGAAATTTCCCTTACTGAAATTTCCCTGAAAAGAAATTCTAGCTCCGACCACGAGTCGTGCCACGAGTCGTACCATCAAGTCACGACTCGTGGTTAC
>JACEIK010000939.1:213942-231601 GCA_018107945.1 Datura stramonium
GAGGAATGGGTCCAGTCCCTGTGGGTTCGACATTTCGGTTCTTAAAAAGAGCCACTATATTACTTGCACGACCCGTACACTTGCGGACGCGCTCGATACGGGCGACGTCACCTATCGCTAGACAGATTCTCAGAGTTAGCATTTATTAGCCTATTTGTGAGTCCTCATCCTTCGACGACCTTCTTATCAGCTTGTTATCAATACTTTCAGTTTTAGTTGTTAGTGAGTTAGTTGGGGTCTTATCATATCAACTCGTCAAGTTATATAGGCTTATCAGACATAGTATGTATTCTGCTTCGGATTAGTATTATGTTTTCCGTTGTGTAGATGTTATTAAATTTTCAGGCTTCTGCTATTTAAAATGTTAGATTTCTGCATTTATTATGTTGAACTTTAGTTGTCATATTCATGCCATGGGTAACCTTGGAGCCTCCCGGGGTTCCTTGATCCGTGTCTCGATCCTGGCCTATGTTTGGGTCATAACATGGTACAAGTGAAAGATATGAGTCGTGATGACAACATATGACTCGTACTAAGGAGCCGTGGTGAACTCTTGAAAAAAGGTAAGTTGGCAGATCCCAGGGTACGAGAAGATCCTATAACTCGTAACATCTATGTATAGGTCGTACCTAAAGGCTTGTGGAAATATTTAGAGGATGCCAAACTTCAAAAGATCAGACCATGAAAGCATTATATGACTCATAGTCACATTGTATGAATCGTACCAACTCCCAGGACTTAGAAGACTTCAAGATTGCCTGGCATATTACGCTGGAAAGCCATAACTCGTAGCTTCATGCTATGACTCGTAGGACCTGGCGATAATAGTTTTAGTAGTTTCCCTGTTAATTTAGGAAAGATTTATGATTATTTTTATAAATACATTTTAGGTTATTTTCTTTAAGGGAGTGATTCTTTGGAGTTGTATTCGTGATTCTTAAGTTGTCCAACATTCTTGGAGACCAACTACACGAAATTCTTGGAGAATTTATTCATTGTTCTTGAATTGTTCAAAGCTGAATTGTGCAATAATCAATTGCATTCTTATTCAATCATCATTGTAAGTCATTAATTATGTTTTCTTCCCTGAAATATAATTCTTTTCTTGCAATCATGAATAACTAAAACCTCCACAACTAGGGTTGTGGGAACCATGGTGAATTAACTAACTATGGTTAACATAAAGTGATTCTAAACCAATACATATTCTTGTATTGTTCATCTCTTCTTCATAAACATATCTTGACGATGCGCAACGTTAGGACTTTCCCAGATTGTTTACTTGCTTGAACCCAAAGAAGTAGAGATTAGAAAAAGAGAATAACAATAAAGACTGGAATATCAAGTTTCATTGAATAACTTGAGTTGTGGTCGCATGATAGTTATTTTGTGTAATACCCCGAAAGTTCTTAAGACTAGACTTGAGATTTGAAATGTGATCAGCAGAAATATTGGAAAATTACCTTAGTACAACTCAACCTATGAGTCGTAGGTTGGTAATACGGGTCATTGGAAGACCCATGGATCAGGTCAGAGATTTTGTTCCGCAGACCACGAGTCCCCACTATGAGGCGTAGTATGTGGGTACAACCCGTGATCAGGAGCCGTAGCAAGTCTTTGGAGTTATCTAGTGATTGATTGTATGGGTGATGGTACGACTCATAGGATAGTGTTATGAATCGTAGTAGGATTCGTGGAAATATTCAGAGGATTGGATGTTTTGTACTTGGTTAGTACGGGAGTACACCACGAGTCGTATTGTACGACTCGTGGTACGAGTCATGATAGTTGGAGTTTAGTTTTTCCTGCAAATTCATTAAGGGTATTTCTGTTAATTCTAAGCTTCTAATCCCTAACTATGTCGTTTTAAGCTCTATTAGGAGGATTTTAAGAGGGGTTAAACCTATTTTAACCATTCCCCTTCCATGCATGCAAGGCTAGACCCCTCCATTGAAGATCAAGCCTAGAATCTCCCAATTTCCCTTCAAAATCCTTTGGGCTTTCTTGGGAAACTATAGATTTGATTCTTCCAAGTATGTAAGGACATGAATAAGGATTTCTTCCACCCTCATGCTCATAATTCTTCTCAATTGTATAAATCAAGTCCCAATTCAAATCATGATCTAAAAATGATTGCAATCTAATTTCATAGACTTCTTACAAATTGTTTATGGGATGATTCCTTCTATATTTTAAAGTACATTTGATGATCAATGGGAAGATTATATACATGTTTCGATTACAAATTCTTGAGTTAAAGTTTTTAGAAGATTTTTCCCAATTATGCAAGTTTATGAAAAAGTCTAGTTTATGATTGGTGATTTCAATGAAATATCTAGTATGTATGGATATTTACAAACTACCCATGTGCGAATTTATGATTTTAATTGTGAAGTCTATTTCATGCAGGAATGATTTTAAGATTTGAGCAAGCCCACTCAAGTTAAGTATGATTTTATGATTGCCACCGTTCCCTCAAAGAATGAAGAAAAAGGCCGAAAATGGTAAGTTTCAGAAATTCCTTTCGATTCTTAAACAACTATCTATGAACATACCATTAGTGGAGGCATTGGAACAAATTCCGAGACTTACCTTGCATACTTGGTACATTCCAAGTACTGACCGCATACTCTATGCTGTATCATTTTTTGATAAAGGCTCCGACCTTTAGACTCAGCCCCGCCACTAGCCAGCCTCCGGAGTTAGAATCCAATCCCTATTGTTGAGTCCTTCATCTGTTGAGGGGCCCTCTTCTATTCAGTTATGTTTACTTATTTGCAGTTTCAGACTTAGAGAGTTAGTTTGGGTCTTGTCCCATCAACTCATCAGAATTAGAGGCTTTTCAGACAATAGATTAGATTCAGCTTCAAATTCATGTTGTATACTTAAATTGTTATGTTATGTTTGGATTTCTGTCATGTTTATTATGTTAATTCTTCCGCTTTATTTGATTGATTTAGATGTATGTTCATGCCATAGGTCAACTTGGAGTCTCTCAGGGCTCCTTGTCTGTGTCTCAATCCGGGCCTATGTTCGGGTCATGACAAACTTGGTATCAGAGCAATAGATTTTGAGGTGTCCTAGGGTGTTTGAAAGTCGCGTTAAGTAGAGTCTTTTTCATGAGTGTGAAGCACGACACTTATTACGAAGAGGCTACGAGACGTCTAGGAAATGTTCCCTTCTTTCAAGATCTATGTCATGCGGTGAAATGTCTCTCTATCCTTCTAACTCATGCTATTTGCAATTGCAGAATCATGCTTCCCCGCAGAGTTAATAGCAGAAGAAATGGAAATGGATATGGCCAGGAGGATGGCAATAGGGACGGGCACCAACAAGCCCCACCATCCCATGAGCACCATGCACTAGAGCCGGTTGCCCACGCTGAATTCAGTGCAGTCATTCAGATGCTAGCATAGGCCTTGGCCACCCAAGTCAACCAGCAGGCAGTAGCGCATGTCCCACAAAATGGGAATGCGGCGGCAGCATGAGTCAGAGATTTTCTAAGGATGAACCCACTGGAGTTTCTTCAGTCAAAGGTGGACGAAGATCCACATGAGTTTATTGATGAGATTTTGAATATCACCTAGGTCATGGGGGTGAATGGAGAAAAGTGTGTTGATTTGGCCTCATATCAGTTGAAAGGCGTCGCATACATTTGGTTTAAATAGTGGAAGGATAGTAGGGTAGTTGGAGCACGCCCTATCAGTTGGGATGAGTTTTCTGTCACGTTCTGTAACACCCCCGAATGTTTCTAAGATCAGATTCTAGGCTTAAGGAAAGAAATTAGACAGAAAATGGAAGTTTTGTGTAGAATGAGCCCGGGGATGACTCGTTAGGAGGCCTCACGAGTCGTGGTCAGACCCGTGGGGAAACAGTTCTGAGGTTTGGTAAAGTTCGGTGGCAACGGACTACCTGACGAGTCGTCTTGCCTGACAACGACTCATTAGGTTGGTCGTTGGGTGGAGGCTAGGGTTCCTAGATAAAGTCTTGGGCAGTGGAGGTGACGGATAGCAGGCCACGACTTGTGAAGTGAGTCGTGGGTTGTGTTGGAGAAATTTTGAGGAGTTGGGGAGTGTACTCCATGACTTGGTTCCCATGAGTCGTTACTTGACCCCACGACTCGTGGGTTACCTCGTGGGGGCCTGATGGGGTGATTTTGCCTTTATTTATCCAGGGGTATTTTCGTAAAATCATATGTTTTGAACTTCTAAATTACATTGTTTTGAGTATTATTTGGGACGTTTTTAAGGGTTTCTCCTAGTCTAATCTCTCATTCTATCAAAATACTCTCTCAAACCCTTCTTCCTTCCCTCTATCAAGTTCAAGGATCCTTCGAGGAAGCTTTCAAGGACTTCAAGGTCGAGTTTAAGTGGGAGATTCTTCTACCAGGTATGTGGGTCTTTCAACAAGGATAATCCTCCATCCTTGTGCCCTAAAATATTTTATCAAAATGCCCTATCTCAACTATTCTAGAAAAAAAAAGCATGACCTAGGGTTTGTGTGATGGGTGATTTCGTCTATATTTCTCTAAATTCCAAGACCCATTATGATCATGAGATTAATTATGAGGTAAAATAATTGGGTTACCTTGAATTATGTGTTGGATGATGAGAAA
Source organism: Datura stramonium (assembly GCA_018107945.1). Lineage (NCBI taxonomy): Eukaryota > Viridiplantae > Streptophyta > Magnoliopsida > Solanales > Solanaceae > Datura > Datura stramonium. Next base: position 218,558 of record JACEIK010000939.1, read on the forward strand.
CGTGAGATTATAGAATGTCTTCATAAAATGACTTGAACTTTGAATGAGGCTTTACTACTGTTCACTCAATTATCGTAATTACTTGCATCCATGTTTAGATATGTGAAGATCGAATTATTATCTCTAAAAACTTAAATGTGCCATTGATAGACATGTTGAGAAGAAATTAGAGTTTATGGACTTGAATAATTGAAAATAAAAAAAAATATGCATGTCCCTGAGGATTTTGATGGAATTGATTGTGAATGAGGTAAATTTATGGTAATGGCCTAAAATGCATCCTTCTCATGAATTGGAGTAAATCCCGAAATGGGTCTTATAAAATTAAAATTTATGTTTCTCCCGTGATCTTGTTGTAAATGTATAAGTTATAAGTTAAGTATATGGCTTCCCGTAAATCTAGAATATATAAATCAATTTATGAATGTTAAGGTACGAATTGGTTCTATGGGCCATGAATGACTATATGATACATGTTGAATGATATGAAGCCAGAACTTAATGTGGTGGAAGTATAATGCATGATGTGAATCTATAGATACTCACGAATGTAAGATGTTTGAAGAAATACTGATGTGGCTCTATGATGATATGAATTATGATGATAAAGCATGAGATTGATATTTTCAGAATGTTGGACTTGTTGTTAGTAGAAAGTAGATCCGATCCTTTCGAAATGAATGATGTATGATGAAAGCAGTGTATGTTTATGTTTATGACTAGCTATAGTAGCATAGACCGGATAGATGTTGTCAAATCAGTACTCCTCATGTCCTAGTTAGCTAGGGATCCTCCATAGCTGAGAATGTTTCCCTTGGTCAGCTCGAGATCCTCCACTACGGAGAGTGACTCCCTTGGTTCAGTTGGCATCCTCCATAGCAGAGAGTGACTCCCTAGCTCAGTTGGGATCTTCCATAGCAGAGAGAGATTTCCTAGTTCAATCGGGATCCTCCATAGTAGAGAGAGATTCCCTAGTTCAGTCGGGATCCTCCATATCAGAGAGTGACTCCCTAGTTCAGTCGGGATCCTCCATAGCAGAGAGTGGCTCCCTAGCTAAATCGGGATCCTCCATAGCAGAGAGAGATTCCCTAGTTCAGTCGGGATTTTCAATAGCAGAGAGAGATTCCCTATTTCAGTCAGGATCCTCCATAGCAGAGAGTGACTCCCTAGTTCAGTCAGGATCCTCCATAGTAGAGAGTGACTCCCTACTCAGTCGGGATCCTCCATAGTAGAGAGAGATTCCCTAGTTCATTCTGGTTCCTCCATAGTAGATAAAAACTTTCTTAGTACAGCTGGGACCCTCCATAGTAGAGGATGAATCCCTTAGTTATGTTATCAACATGATCTAGTTCCATATGATTCAGATTCTAGATTATAACATATTTAATATAATGAGAATCAGACTCAGTTATCAGCAGTACAGTGTGTGATGCTAGTTTCAGATTCAGCTCTTACTAAACGTTCAGAAGTTAACCCTTATGCATGAGTTCGATGATGTTTCATAAAGTGAGATCCAAAGGAAAGTTTCATGTGTATGTGAATCATAAGAGGATAGGAGCATGTTAATAAGTTATGTTGATGTACTTGGTTATTTCCTTATCGTATATTTGTATATTTATTTATCTATGTTATCCCGTATGCTTAGTACATTCCATGAACTAACCACACGCCTTTTGTGCTATATCGTTTCATTATATAGATTCAGGTCTCCAGACTCAGCCTCGTGGTTAGATACGCTTCATTCCCTCTCAACCGCCAATGGTGAGTCCACATCTCTCGAGGACGTGATATATGTTTATGCTTTCTTTATGTTTCAGTTTTAGATTTTAGGAGCTAGCTGGGGGCTTGTCCTAGCAACTCATACAGTTTAGTAGAAGGCTTGCAGACTTGTCTAGATAGACTCAGTGTTGTATCAGATTGTTGTTATAATTATATTTTTTGTTCTTATTTAGACGCTTGCAATTAGCTTCCGCCTATGTTTGTTGTCAGTCGCTTTTATTGTCAAGTAATATTCTATGATTATTCCATGGGTCGACTTGGAGCTTCTTGGGGTTCCTTATCCTGTGTTACGGCTAGGGTTTGAACTCGGGTCGTGACATGTTCCTAGATTGATTATTCCCTCGAGAATGAGGGAGCTGAAGGAGGCTGAGTTTGGGTGAGCTTGTCCTAGAATGGAAGGGTAGTTCAGTTGTACCTGTAGGTCGCTTCGTTTCTTACCTTAAGGCTATAAAGATAATTTTCGAGGGTTATGTTTATCGTCTATTTCAGGTTAAGGATGCAACGTCTAAAACCCTAACTCTATAGTAATGTTCCTATAGTGTGCGAGTATCCATAGGTTTTCCTAAATGATCTACCAGGAGTCCTCCCCGAGCGGGACATTGACTTAGTTATTGACCTTCTTCCCGATACACAGCCTATATCTATCCCTCTGTACATAATGGCTCTGGCTGAGCTAAAGGGGTTTAAAGAACAGTTGAAGGATCTCTTGGATAAAGGGTTTACCAGACCTATCAAGTCCCCATAGGGTGCACAAGTTATCTTTATTCGAAAGAAGGATGGGTCTCTTTTTATGTGCATTGACTACCGATAGTTGAATAAGGTCAATATTAAGAACAGATTCCCCCTCCCCAGAATTGATGTCTTGTTTGACCATCTTCAGGGTGCTAAGTGCTTCTCAAAGATAGACCTTAGATTCGGGTATCATCATCTCATATTTAGGGAGAGTGACATTCCGAAGATAGCTTTCAAGACTCGGTATGATCACTATGAGTTTGTGGTTATGTCTTTTGGACTAATGAATGCTCCTACATCTTTTATAGATTTGATGAATAAGGTGTTCAAGCCATATTTGGACATGTTCGTGATTATCTTCATAGAAGATATTCTCATATACTCTCAGAGTGAGGAGGAGCATGTTGTGCATTTGGGGATGGTGCTATAGACTCTCAAGGATCGCCAGTTGTTTGCTAAATTCAGCAAGTGTGAGTTTTGATTGGACTTCAGTTTCATTTTTGGGCCACGTAGTGTCAAGTAAGGGTGTGTAGGTGGAATCTCAAAAGATAGAAGCTATGAAGAATTGTCCTAGACTAGTTAATCCTTCATATATCAGTAGTTTCTTGGGTTTAGCTAGCTATTACAGGAGGTTTGTGGAAGGATTTTCATCCATTGCAGAACCCTTGACTATATTGACTTAGAATAAAGCCAAGTTCCAGTGGTCGGATATATGTGAGAAGAGTTTTCAGGAGTTAAATACTCGACTCACTTTAGGGTCGGTCTTTGTTGTGTGTTGATGCAAGATAGTAAGGTCATTGCATATTCTTCTAGATAGCTTAAGACTCATGAGAAGAATTATCCGATGCATGATCTAGAATTGGCTGTAGTGGTGTTCGCATTGAAGATTTGGAGGCACTAATTTTATGGGGTCCATGTGGATGTATTTCTATACCACAAGAGCCTGCAGTATATGTTCACTCAAAAGGACCTAAATTTTCGACAACGGAGGTGGCTAGAGCATCTCAAGGACTATGACATGAGTGTCCTTTATCACTCGGCCAAGGTCAATGTGGTGGAGAATTCTCTTAGTAGGTTGTGCATGGAGAGTGTTTCTCATGTAGGCAATGTCAAGAAAGAGTTGGTAAAGGATGTGCATCGACTTTCGCGGTTAGGGGTTCACCTTGTTGACTCGACAAATGATGGTGTCATTATTCAGAACGGTTCAAAATCCTCTTTGGTGACTGAGGTCAAGGCTAGGAAATATGAGGATTCTATTTTGGTGTAGTTTAAGGAAGCGGTTTGGAAAAAGAAGGTGGAGGTTTTCTCCTAATGGGAGATGGTGTACTTCGTTATCATGGTCGTTTATGTGTTTCAAGTGTTGACGAATTGAGATATTGGATGTTGAGTGAGGCTCATGGCTCTTGGTATTCTATCCACACAGGTGCCACCAAGATATACCGTGACCTATGGGAAGTCTACTGGTGGAATGGCATGATGAAGGACAAAGCGATGTTTGTGGCTAAGTGTCCGAATTGTCAACAAGTGAAAGTGGAGCATCAAAGACTAGGAGGTGTGCTGCAAGACATCAGTATCCCCACCTGGAAGTGGGAAGAGATCAATATGTATTTCATCATAGGGTTACCTCGCACACGTCGACAATATGACTCTATTTGGGTGGTTGTAGATAGGTTGACTAAAGCAGCCCATTTTCTGTCGGTCAAAACTACCGACTCAACGGAGGACTATGTTAAATTGTACATTTGGGAGTTAGTTCAGCTGCATGGATTTCTCTTGTCCATCATTTTATACAGAGGTACTCAGTTCACCTAGCAGTTTTGGAGATCTATTCAAAAAGAACTTGGTACTCAGGTCAGGCTTAGCACAACTTTTCACCCACAGATAGATGGTCAGGCTGAGCAGACTCTCGAGGATATGTTGAGAGCATGTGTGATTGACTTCAAAGGTATTTGGGATGATCATTTATCTCTTATCGAATTTTCTTACAACAACAGCTACCACTCCAGCATCCACATGGCTCCATTTGAGGCTTTTTATGGGCGGAGGTGTAGGCCGCCTATTGGTTGGTTTGAGGTAGGTGAGGCTACATTGATTGGGCCAGATTTTTTTGATAAGGCCATAGAGAAGGTTCAGCATATTACAGAGAGGCTTAAAACAGCTCAGAGTCGTCCGAAATCTTATGCAGATATTAGACGAAGAGAACTTGAGTTTGAAGTTGATGATTGGGTGTTTTTGAAGGTGTCTCCCATGAAGGGAGCGATGAGGTTTGGGAAGAAAGGGAAACTTAGTCCCCCACATGTTGGCCCATACAGGATTATGAGACGTGTTAGCAAGGTGGCCTATGAGTTGGTGTTTCCCTCAGAGTTAGCTTTAGTGCATCCAATTTTTCATGTATCTCTATTAAAGAATGCCTCAGTGACCCGACCTTAGTTGTTCCGGTGGAGAATAGTGGCGTGAAGGATAGTCTTACCTATGAGGAGGTTCTGGTTGAGATCCTTAATTGTTAGGTTCGGAAGTTGAGGAATAAGGAAGTATCTTTCGTGAAGGTGTTGTGGAGGAATTAGCATGTTGAGGGAGCTATGTAGGAAGACAAAGCAGATATGTAGGCTAGATACCCACATCTTTTCCCTTCCGGCTCAGTTCCAACTTGAGGTATCAATTTCCTCCAAGTACTCTATTCAGTCTCAGTCGAGTTCATGTCTCTAAGTTTCTTCAATGTCCTTGTATGCATGTATGTTTCATGAGTCCTGTTCAGTTATGTATTTCAGTCCAGAGTCAGTCATTCTAGAGTTTTCAACTTCAGATGTTCAGTATTTAGGATTGCAGTTCCTTTTCCCTAGCCTTTTAGTATGTTTACCCCACAATCGAGGACAAATGTTCCCGAGGGGGAGATATTGCAATACCCTAAAAGTCCCTAAGATTAGACATGAGATTTGAAATGTGATTAGTAGAAATTTTGGAATATTGCCTCAGTACAACTCAACCTAAGAGTCGTAGGTTGGTAGTACGGGTCATAGGAAGACCTATGGATTAGGTCGGAAATTTTTTTCCCCAAATAATGAGTCCCCACTACGAGTCGTATTATGTGGGTACGATCCATGATCAGGAGTCGTAGCAAGTCTTTGGAGTTATCCAGTGATTGATTGTACGGGTGATGGTACGACTCATAGGATGGTGTTACAAATCCTAGTAGGATTCGTGGAAATATTCATAGGATTGGATGTTTTGGACTTGGTCTGTACGGGAGTACCACAAGTCATGATAGTTGGTAGTTTAGTTTTACCTGCAAATTCATTAAGGATATTTTCGAAAATTCTAAGTTCCTAATCCCTAACTACATCATTGTAAGCTCTGTTAGGAGGGCTTTAAGAGGGGTTAAGCCTATTTTAACCATTCCCCTCCTATGCATGCAAGCCTAGACCCCTCCATTGAAGATCAAGCCTAGAATTTCCCAATTTCCCTTCAAAATCCTTTGGGCTTTCTAGGGAAAGTGTAAATTTGATAATTCTAGGTATGTGTAGGCCATTAATGAGGATTTCTTCCATCCTCATGCTCATAATTCTTCTCAATTTTATGAATCAAGTCTCAATTCAAATCATGAACTAAAAGTGATTTCAATATAATTTCATAGACTTCTTACAAATTGTTTATGGGTTGATTTCCTCTATGTTTTAAAGTATGTTTGATGATCAATGGGAAGATTTTACACATGTTTCGATTACAAATTCATGAGTTCAATTTTTAGAGGATTTACCCAATTATGCAAGTTTATGAAAAAGTCTAGTTTGTGATTGATGATTTCAAGTATGATGAAATATTTAGCATGTAGGGATGTTTACAAACTACCCATGTACAAATTTATGATTTTAATTTTGAAGTCTATTTCATGCAAGCATGATTTTAAGATTTGGAAAAGCCCACTCAAGTTAAGCATGATTTCATGATTTAGCCAAGGCTAATAAGTTCAGTAATCTCAAATTTTGGAGTCAAGACTCCCCATATGTTAAGTTTCAAGTTACTTTTTGATATATGACTATATGAGCATTATACATGTTTTGGGAGTAGTGTCTAGCACCGAGTAGGCTATGGGTTCCAAGGTTCCCTAGTCTCATAAACTATGTGCCAAATAGGTATACTTTGGGGCCTCTCAAGAGAGCGTTTCCCCCCGCCAAAGGGCACCCCGTGATATCACACCTTACTTAATCCTTCTCCCTATCAAATCATAGGATATCCCTCTTCCACGTGGGCAATATGTGGGATCATCATGCGCTCTTACATGGTGGTTGTCAGTTAAGACGAGTCTCCCATTATTTCTTATAATTTCAGTAATGCATGTACTATGAGATATGATATCATATTTTCAACAGGTTTGACCCAAGGATTAGTTTATGATCTTTTACTTATGTTTTTAGATATGGAAATCCATATGCATTTATTTTCAGCTTTAGGTCATTCAATTCAGTATAATATCCAATTTATGTCTATTGATGTTTTCAGATATCAACATGGAGTCTTTACTCTCAGAATCTTATGATGTTGTGATTTATGATGTATAGGAATTTGGTTTATATTTACTCAACTTGTTTTACTTACCTCGCATGCTCAGTACATTTCATGTACTGACCATATACTCTATGCTATATCGTTTCATGACACAGGTCCTGGCGATTAGATTCAGCTTTGCCATTAGCCAGTTTCTACAGCTTAGTCCAGTTCTCTCATTGGTGAGTCCTCATCCTTTGAGGACCTTCAGCTTGTTGAGTTGCGTACTTTCAGTTTTCATACTTTTAGTGAGCTAGTTGGGGATGTTGTCCCATCAATTAGTTAGTTAAGTTAGGGACTTTTCAGACAATCTGTAGAAAATCAACTTGTCAGTATTGACTCTGCTTGGTTGATATATGTTCAGACTTCTGTTATCTCAGAATTCCGTTATCCGCTTTGCTTATGTTGATTTTTTAGTTATCATGTTTATTCCATGGGTGGAGTTGAAGTCATTATGGTTCTAGGTTCGTGTTTAGATCCAAGCCTATGTTCAGGTCGTGACATTTTGGAATAGTTGATAACAGTTAAAGTGAAAACACTCAAGAGACCTAATCCGGTGATTGAGTATTATTCAATAGGAATGAATCAGTCGTTTGGATGAATCTATGTTATCAATTCTATAGACTAGGTATTGGGATATATCACTAGTTTAATAATCCGAAGTTGTTATGAATTTAATGGGGAACACTTCCCTAGTTAATTGCATAAATTTGATCACAAAAACAATCTACTTTCTTACTTGATTCTTTCTTTAAAACCCTCAATTAGGAAATAACTATTCTGAAAGCATAAATACTAGAATTATTCTACATCCTGACTATATTCCCTGTGGGATCGACCCAAACCTACTTTGGTTCCTTATTGACAATGTCCACGTCATACTTTTACAAGGGTGGGATTTGAGCGTTATCAACCATGAATGGGAGATTTCTTCCACCCTCAAGCCCAATTTCTTCTCTAATTCATGAATTCGAGTCTCCAATTAAGTGTATTGAAATTCTAGGATTTTAACCCAAATCATGCAATAATCTATGTTATGTTTACGGGTCCAATCCCCCTATGTTTCAATGTATAGTTTAAGACTAATTGCGGAAAATTTTACCTTCAATTTAAATATAAATTCATGATCTCAAGTTATTAACAATTATGCCCCATTATGCATTTTTTATGAAGATCAATCCTATGATTCCATGATTTCAAGCACGATGAGTTATCTAGTATGCATGAATGTTTATGAACTCTTAGCTTATGATTTCATGACTTCGAATTACGAAGCTTATGTCAAGTATGTATTATTTTATGATTTGGGCAAGCCCATGTAGTTAAATATGTTATTATGATTTTAGCTTACAAGATTAGTTCTAAAGAGATATTTGGAGTCAAGACTCCCTAGTAATTCAGATTTAAGGGATGTTTTGAGAATATGATTACATGAGAAATATGCATGTTTTAGGAGTAGTATCTAGCACCGAGTAGGCCAGGGATTTTGAGGACCCCGATCTCTGAATACGTACATGAGAAATATGCATGTTTTAGGAGTAGTAATCTAGCACCGAGTAGGCCAGGATTTTGAGGACCCCCGATCTCTCGAATAGCGATCACGGGCAAAAGTAGCATGCCCGAGTTACGCTTATAACATAAATTAGTCTTGTTTATCTAATTAATTACGTGACATTTTCATGTAATTTTATATAAATGTGAATATATGTGCTAAATCCAACATGATTAGTCCTTGTTTTGTAGGTTTCAATGATTTTGAGGAACTAATTTATAAGTTGGTGAAGGAGTGGAATGGAGTCGAGAGCAACGGGCGAAAGTCGGCAAGGAGTAGGCCATGGCAAGGCCGGGTCGCGCTGTGCAACCGTGCCACGCCGTGGGCGTGTGCCGCGCCTGGCCCCGTGCCACGCCTATGCTGTGCAAGCACTACAGACGCCAGCTAGTGCAAAGCACCGTTGCGCCTAATATCGTGCCACGACGTGTCATCCGCACGACAGGAATGTGTCATCGTACGCTCTGTGCACATGGACATCACTACACCATGGTAGGTACGCCTAGGTCAATTTTTGGGCAATCCCGCAGAGCCTCCCACAGTTGGGCCGTGTCATGAGGCAAAGGTTCGCATTGACTCCGGTGACACGTTGCTTGTTATTCCGGGGAAAAATTCCACTAATATAAATAGCAAACTTAGGTTCATTTTTACATATTCTGATTGGGTGGAGCAAGAACGTGGGTTACAAAAAGGGCTGAGGGGACGAAAATCTTAGGGTTTTTCTATCTCTTTCTCCTTTCTTCACCTGTTTGTATGATTTACACTCATCTCGATGATGTTTAATCCACAAATGAGTGGCTAATTTTTCTTGTCGAGGTTAAGAACATTTCTATTGAAATGTGATTGTTGATCATTTGATTTTTCATCTTTTCTTCCATGGTTGTTCTATTAATTCTTGTTCTTACTGCATTAATGTTTGGCCAATGTTAATGTATATCTAAAAAGTCCGGTTTCACTGGAGAGAGCACGAAATTGGAAAGTTGTGAATTAATAGGATATAATCTTTTCTTAGTTTGGGAAAATTGAGAATTGATTTACCTTCAGATAGAACATGAATTGCTTCTTATCACGTAAATGTAGGTGGAAGGTTCATGATTCTGTTGGGTTAAATACGGAGTTTTAATCCATAGGCAATAATTCGACTAGCAACCGGAGGAAAGATTAACCACTTGTATCGACAATTTATTTCTCTACATACCGGGTTGTAGCCTCGCATGCTCACATTCATGACTCGACCAAACCGTATATTCATTTTAGACTTAGTACAAATTTAGGAAACAAAATATAAAACTTTTACATTGTTGTCCAGATTAGAGTTACAGCTTTATTGACACTTGACTAGATTTGCCCCGTAGTCCAAATTCCTCGTGGATCGATACTTGGCTTACTTGAGCCATTTACTACTTGTTCGACCACGTGCACTTGCGTGTAGTCATCCAAAATTTGCCACCGAACAAGCTTTTTGCGCCGCTAAGCGAGGACTCGGCAATTGGCATAATTTTTCTATGTTAGTTTACTATTTCTATATAAGTGCCGACAACGTGGTCTTGATTTTTTTTCAATCTTTTGATTTTTTTCTGATAATTCTCTTGACATGACATCGTGGAACACAAATGGTTTAAATGGTGAATACTCATATTTTGACGAACCTTTTCTGAATTTCGAGGACACCACCGGTGGGTAACACCAACACATGCAACGTATGTGGTGGTCAAGATGGCCATTGGGATGGCTATCCTAATGTATACTCCCCTTCCCTGAGCCCCTACTTGTCCTTCATTGTTTTTGATGAATATAGGCATGTTGAAAATGAGGACTCTGGGACAAGCTCTCGGTAGAAGACATGTTTAAACAACTCCTTGAGCAATCGTGAGGCAATGAAGCGTGCAATGGCAACATTGATCGTTCAGAAGAGGAGAATGCAGAGAGGCTCTAAAAGGATGAGCGCCAAATTCACTTTAGAGATGGATTGCCGAGGCTGTAAAGCTTGTGATAAATTACAGTAATAGCTTGTAGGCGATATTCGAGAGGAAATTATGAGAGGAAGACAAGGTGAATTTTCAGATGAAGCCCGACATTTAGAACCTCTTGAGTGTCCCCTGATGAGCTCATTCTTATAGAAAATTCATTCAAAAGGGAAGAAGAGATAGAGTATACCCCATTTGACACGGAGAGATAGATGTTGACGCTGAGAAGAGGTATACAAGTAAGGAGGTCAATCACAATGCGCTTCGTAATCATGTGCATTGGACCCCACTCAAGCATTTTTCTACCTGAGTTTGGTGGACGACATAGAAATAGAGTCTTCCAAGCTTATAGAGAAATGTCGAGAGGAGGACCAAGCCCCATATATTCTGAAATTTGCCGATGCCAATAGACAAAAATGACTTCACTTACGGGAGACCAATAAACGTCAAAGGCGACATCTACCGTTTGGTCCTCGATAATTTTTCACCACCAACCCGGAGCTTAAAAGGAAATTAGAGAAGAAATTAGGGGTGATTCATATCCTCAAGGTGGAGAAAAAGTGGTGAAATGTAACACGTCAGGCCGCGATGTAAAATTAGGGCTGCTTGGGAGGCAACCCAAGGGTACTATGGGGTACCATTTAATTTATTGCACTAGAGTGGATTTTGCTTTTATTTTTCATCTTTTGTTGTTTTGGTGGAAAGTTGCTACGATGGAGGGGAAGTCCTGGAAAATTCCGTGGAGGAGGAAGCTAACAAGCATGGAAGAGAAAAGGGGGGGTGAGGGAAATTTCAAGGGAAATTTAAATTTCAAAATTCTTGTAGCTTAACAAATTGTTGGTGAATGTACGTCAGGTGAAAAATTGAGAAATTTGAAAAATTTTGTGAGTCAAGCATGAATTCATCACACGTTGGTTTTCTTTTCTTGCCTGCCTCTTTTCCGACGGGGTCTTGAACCGAAATTTTCCTTATCCGTATATAATGTTTGTAGTCAGAGTAGGGAATTTTTCCGACGATGGATGGATGACGACCGGCCTTGAGGGAAATTAGTCAAGAGGCTGGTTTTTGAACCCGTAGCTAATTGATGGCTTGATGTTCTTGTTATGTGCTATGCATGATTGTAAGATACAAGTGTGGCTAGTGTTGAAGCACAAGAAGTTGTATAACTTGTGTGAGACACTTAGGCTCTTAAATTTGACTCAATATGATTGAAGCTTAATGTTTGAATTCGGGTGATTAGCCGAGCTAAGAGTCCTGTTGAATGTGTCTTCAATTTGAGCATGTGCCATGAGTGTAAGGTTTTCGAATATTCCTGTGCTATTGTGGAATGTCTAGAACTTGCCTGGTGTGTATATAAAAGTAAATGAAGGATGTGAATTGTAGGTAGATTTGATTTTAGGCATTTCTTTGAATGAACCTAAAATGTTATCCCTCACTTTACCTACCTTGAATAATTAATCCTAGTTAGCCCCATTGAGCCTTAAGTCTATTCTTTGATAGCCGCAGAACATAAGCTTAACTTTTTCTTTCATCATCCTTGAATTTGATCCAAAACTCCAAAGCGCTATGAAAACTGGTAAAGAGTAAAGGAGTGAGAAGAATGAAAAGAAAGGAAAAGCGGAAGTTGTAAAAGCCGAGAAAGGTCAAAGGTGCACTTGTGTGAAAATGGTTGATTATTAGTAAGGAGTAAGAAAACAAATGAATGAAAAAGTATGTATAAAACTCCTTACTAATAAGCTAAAATTGCCTAAAATAAATGGGGAACAAAAGAGGAAAAGAAAACGCTCAAGAATAAAAAGGTGAAGTAAGGGAAGGAAGTTCGCAATGAGGGCGTGATATATTAAAAGCGCTTAGGGAAGATAGTCACTACATCGACGTAATAGTACCTACTTGTGTCTGAGTTACATTACAACCTAAAAAGTCCTACTTGATTCACATTCATACATCCTCAAATTAGTGAAGTAAAAACACTAAGGGCAAGCTTATGGGTCATTACATGATGCATGTGAATTATTTGTGAGAGAGTGAGTGTAATTCTATTCATGTACCTACACATGTTGTGATGTAAAAAATTGTTTTTATGTGTGAAATTGGGTAATTTCTTCCGTGAGGGCACATGGAGCCGTGATTTAGAAGGATATAATTCATGTGATCTCTCAATCGCCTGATTTGCAGAGTTTGCTAAGATTGAGAGTCGATTCTTGAGGTTAAGAAGTCTTAACATAGTTGTATTTCATTTCATGGATCAAATCGTGCATGCTCTATTTTCAGCTTGTTATCTTAGATAATCGTTATAGCCTTAGCTTGAATTATCTTGCTAAATTGGTTATGGGTGAGTCTCAATATGCATGATATGTAAAAGGTTGTTCGAGGATGAACAAGGATTTAAGTGTGGGGTTGTGATCTCGGGCAAAATAGCATGCCCGAGTTACGCTTTATAACATAAATTAGTCTTGTTTATCTAATTAATTATGT
>JACEIK010000939.1:232658-293446 GCA_018107945.1 Datura stramonium
AGTCCAGTCCCTGTGGGATCGATACTTGGCTTACTTGAGCCATTTACTACTTGTTCGACCACGTGCACTTGCGTGTAGTCATCCAGACCACCGAACAATACGCACTAAAATTTAGGATATATTCTTATTGGGACCTCCCAAGAGTGTGTTTCCCCCATTCGATGGCACACCCCTGATATCACACCTCATTCGTCCTTTGCCTTGACAAGGCTTAGGATGACTTTCCTTCATGTGGGTAAGATGTGGGATCATCATGCTCTTATACATGGTGGTTGTCGGTTATGACGAGTTTCCTATTATTCCTCATGATTTCAGTTACTCATGTCCATGACTTATGATATTACATTTTACAGAATATTTGACCCAATGAATAGTTTATGAGCTTACACTTATGATTTCAAGCATGACAAGTCATATAATGTCTATTTTTGAATCTTGGATCATTATTTATAGTTTATGACGAACATCTTATGATTATACATATCTCATATATATGACCTTTAGCATGCAGTCCTTAATCCCATGATCTATCTTGATTTATACACATGATTTCAGCTAATGTTTTACTAAACTTGTTTCACTTTCCCTACATTCTGAGTAAATTTCAAGTATTGACCGTATACTCTATGCTATATCGTCTCATAATATAGGTTCGGGTGATCCATCTCAGTCTCGCTGATATCTCGGTCTCGCTTAGTTCAGCTCCATCTCACATAGATTGAGTTTTCATCATCCTAGGACATCTATCATTTTACGCTTGTTATGTTTTGTTTTAGTTTCATACTTGGAGTTAGCTGGGGGCTTGTCCCAACATCTCATTAGATAGTAGAGCCTTTTCAGACATAGACTTAGCATGTTCAGCTTTGTGGTTCAATGTTGTGATGTTATCACTCTTATTTACGTTTATGATATTTAGACTTCTACTTATCCATGCTTGTGTTAACTTCTGCTAGTCTATGCCCTTAAATCATGATATGTATGTGCCATGGATTAGTTTGGAGTCATTCGTGGTTCTAGGTCCCCTGTCTCGGTCCGGGGTCTCAGGTTGGGTCATGACAAACATGTATCAAAGCAAAGGTTATAGATGTGTCCTAGGTTGTCTGAAAGCCTCGTTAAGTAGAGTCTTTTCCATGGGCGTGAAGTGCACCACACTTATGGAGAAGAGGCTACATGATGTTTTAGGAAATTTCCTTTCTTTCATGATCTATATCATGCGATGAAATACCTCTTTATTACTATAAGTTGTGTTGTACTCGTTTGTGGAAATATGCCTCCACGCTAAGTAAATGGAAGGAGAAATGGCAACGAAAATGGACATGGCAATGGTAATGAAGATGGGCATCTGCCAGCCCACCAGGTCCAACAGATCCCTAACCCAAGTAGGTCACTCATGCCTAGTTCAAGGCAGCATTTCAGATGTTATCACAATCCATGACAGCTCAGGTCAACCAGCAGGCAATGGCCCATATTCCCTAGAATGGGAACGCAGGAGCGGCGAGAGTGCGGGACTTCCTTATGATGAACCCACCTGAGTTTCTTAGGTGGAAGGTGGATGAGGACCCACACGAGTTTATTGAGGAGGTGCAGAAGATCACCTAGATTATGGGGGTGACAAGAGAGGAGAGTGCAGACTTAGCCTCCTACAAGCTAAAGTGGGTTGCTCACATATGGTTCCATCAGTGGAAGGACTGCAGGGGAGTTGGAGTGGTTCCCATGGGTTGGGATGAGTTTGTGACTGCTTTCTTAGACAGGTTTTTTCCTAGGGAGTTTAGAGAAGCAAAGGCAGTCGAGTTCATCAACCTAAAGCAGAACAACAGGATTGTCCAGGAGCATGCTTTGGAGTTTACCAGTTGTCCAAGTATGCACTGGAGATGGTGGCTGATCTGAAGGCTGGTATGAGAAGGTTTGTGAGTGGAGTAGTATATTCCTTCATCAAGGAGTGCAGGACCGCAATGCTTATTAATAATATAGATTTCTCCCGACTAATCATATACGCCCAGCAGATAGAGGCGGAGCAGATGAAGGAGAAGGAAAGAGAGGCCAAGAGGGCTTGGACAGGGAGTTATGGGCACTTTCGGTAGAGATTCGATGGTGGACATCGGCCTCAGTTCCACCAGAGGTCATCATCCCCAGCTCCCTCATCAACTAGTGTTCCATCTAGACCTTGAGGAGATTATAGAGGTCGAGTGTCATGCTCTATGGGTCAGAGAAGCATGTCAATAGAGTATACTTTTCCATCTTGTAGGAAGTGTGGCAAGAAGCACCCTGGCAAGTGCTTCATTGGTACTATGGCTATTTCGAGTATGGGAAGCTCGAACATATGCTCAGAGACTGTCCTTTAGCTAGACAAGGCAATAGTAGAGGTTGTGCCCCAGCTACCACTTCAGTAGCTCCAACAACTCTTATGTCTCAACAAGGCGCTTCTTCTAGTACAGGGGGCGGTCAACGCCAGAAAAGGTTCTATGCAGTATCATCTCGTCAGGAGTAGGAGGTCTCCCTCGATGTGGTCACTGATATGTTACGAGTATACCATATTAACGTCTATGCATTGTTAAATCCATGAGCTATTTTATCTTTCCTGACTCCTTATGTTGTGTTAAGTTTTGGAGTCAGTCCCAAAATCCTATCAAAACCCTTCTCAGTCTCTACCCCTATTGGTGAATCAGTTTTTGCTCGACGGGCATACAGAAATTGCCCTATCATGATCCTTTAGAAAGTCATGTCACCCGACCTAGTGGAGTTAGATATGACTGATTTTGATGTTATATTTTGTATGGATTGGTTACATGCATGTTATGCTTAAGTCAATTATAGAACCCATGTGGTAGAGTTTTGATTTTCAGGTGAGCCAGTCCTAGAGTGGAAGGGTAGTTTAGTGGTGTTTGTAGGTCGCTTTGTTTCCTATCTCAAGGATAGAAAGATGATCTCTAAGGGTTGTTTGTACCATCTAGTCCGGGTCAAGGATGCTACATCTGAGACCCCGACCCTTCTGTCAGTTTCGGTTATATGTGCGTGTCCAGTGGTGTTCCCAGATAATCTACCAAGAGTCTCTCCCGAGCGGGAGATCGGCTTTGGTATTGAACTTCTCCTTGATACACAGCCTATATCCATTCCTCCTTACAGAATGGCTCTAGCTGAGTTAAAAGAGTTGAAAGAGAAGTTGAAGGATCACCTAGATAAGTATTTCATTAGGCCTAGCAAATCCCCGTGGGGTGCTCAAATTCTCTTTGTCCAAAAGAAAGACAATTCCCTTACGATCTGCATTGATTATTGGTAATTGAAAAAGGTCATGATCAACAATAAGTATAATCTCCCTAAGATTGATGATTATTTGACCAACTTCAAGGTGTTAAGTGCTTTTGGAAGATAGACCTCAGATTCGGCTATCATCAGCTCAAAGTTAGGGAGATTTACATTTCGAAGATAACTTCAGTACTCGGTATGGTCACTATGACTTCGTAGTTATGTCTTTTGGACTAATGAATGCTCCTACAGCTTTTATGGATTTGATGAACAGGATGTTCAAGTAGTAGTTGGATATGTTCGTGATTGTCTTCATAGATGATATTCTCATATACTCTCATAGCGAGGAGGAGCATGCCACTTATTTGAGGATTGTGTTACAAACTCTCAAGGATCGCCAGCTATTTGCTAAATTCAACAAGTGTGAATTTTGGCTGAACACAGTAGCATTCTTGGGTCATGTGGTGTCTAGTGAGGGTGTGCAAGTGGACTCTCAAAAGATAAATGCGGTGAAGAATGGGCCTAGACCAGTCAGTCCTACAAATATTAGGAGCTTTTTAGGTTTGGTTGGCTACTACAGGAGGTTCGTAGAGGGATTTTCAGCCATTGCAACACTGTTAACTAAGTTGACCTAGAAGAAGTTCAAATACCAGTGGTAGGATGCTTATGAGGAGAGTTTTCAGGAGTTAAAGACTCGACTCACTTCAGCCCCAGTATTGACCCTACTGGAGGGCATAGATTTTTTTGTGTATTGTGATGCCTCTAGGTTGGTATGGGTTTTGTGTTAATGCAACATGGTAACAGCATTCTGTATGCCTCTAGGCAGCTTAAGACTCATGAAAAGAATTATCTGATGCATGACCTAGAGTTAGTAGTTGTGGTGTTTGCTTTGAATATTTGGAGGCACTACTTGTATGGGGTACATATGGATGTATTCATGGATCATAAGAGCCTTAAGTAAAGTGTTCACTCAGAAGGACCTAAATTTGTGGAAAAGGAGATGGTTTAGAGCTTCTCAAGGACTATGACATGAGCATCCTTTATCATCCGGGCAAGGCCAATGTTGTGGCGAATTCGCTTAGTAGGTTGTTAATGAAGAGTGTGTCTCATGTCGAGGATGGGAGAAAGGAGTTGGTGAAGGATGTCCATAGGCTTGCTCTTTTAGAGGTTTTCCTTACATATTCTACGGATGGTGTTGTTATTGTTCAGAATGGATCGGAATCTTTGTTGGTGATGGAAGTTAAATCTAGGCAAGATGAGGATCCTATCCTTGTAAAGTTAAAGGAAGATTTTCGAAATCATAGAATGAAGGTTTTCTCCCAAGGGGGAGATGGTGTACTTCGATATAAGGGTCAATTATGTGTTCAAGCTGTAGATGACTTAAGAAAGAAGATTTTTAGCAAAGCTCATCGCTCTTGGTACTCTATCCATCCAGGTGCCACCAAGATGTACCATGATCTACGGAAAATCTATTGGTGGAATGGCATGATGATTGACATAGCGGAGTTTGTGGGATAAGTGTTTGAATTGCCTATAGGTGAATGTCGAGCATCAGAGACCTGGAGGTTTAATCAGGAAATTATCATTCCTACTTGGAAGTGGGAAGTTGTCATGACCCGAACATAGGCCCGGATCAAGATACGGGATATGGAACCCCGATAGGCTCTAAGTCGACCCATGGCATGATCATAGCATAACATTAGCAAGACAACAACTAAAAGAATCATAACTGAGCGGAAGCTAACTGAAAGAGTCTAATTCAAATCGATAAGAACAAATCTAACAAAACTTTGATACAAAGTTGAATCTGTTTATACAAGTCTGAAAGCCTCTACTACATAGATGAGTTTCTGGGACAAGCCCCTAGCTAACTCCTAAAGTCTGAAAATTGAAACATAATGAAATAGAAAACATAGATCACGTCCTCGGGAGATGAGGACTCACCACAACCAGCTGAGGTGGGAATAGAGCGTATCTAACCACATGGCTGAGTCTAAAAACCTGAATCTACATCATGAAATGATATAGCACATAAAGGATGTGGTCAGTACTTGGAATGTACTGAGTATGTGGGAAGCGTAAGTAAACTAAACATGAAAGTATACAAGAAGGAAGTAAACTGAATACATCGACATACAATTGAGTTGGAACACAACAACCCTGTATAAGATACATATATATTGACATTAACCTTTTATTTGAAAACATTTACTGAAGTATAATCGAACTGATGCATAAGGGTCATGTGTTGTACATATACTGAGAACTGAAGTTGTAACTAATATCATACACTATACTGTCTATCTGCTGATAATTGAGTCTGAATCATGCTAAACTGATTTTATCCGAAATCTGAAATTATACGGAGCTGAGCTGAACTGATATCATAGAATAAGGGAGACATTCTCTGCTATGGAGAATCCCTGACTGACTAAGGGAAACATTCTCTTCTTTGGAGAGTCCCTGACTAACTAAGGAAAACATTCTCGGCTAATGAGAATCCCTGACTGACTAAGGGAAATATTCTCTGATATGGAGAGTCCCTGACTGACTAAGGGAAACATTCTCTGCTATGGAGAGTCCCAATTATACTAGAACATGGAGGTCACTAGTCTAACATCATTCGTCTAGTCTAAGTTACTTCAGCTAATCAAATACATGAGCATTCAACTAATTATATCATACTGAATTCATTTAGAGTTGATTAAGGCTACTTTCTACTAACAATAAGCTCAAAAATATGAAGGATCATTCTCATGCTTTATCATCATAATTCATATCATCATAGTCCCGAATCATCATTTAAATCATACATTCTACATTCAAGAGACATCTGTAGGATCAGATCATACTTTAAACATATCCACAACATTTATATCTCGTGTTCATACTATATGGCGTATACCCTAGATTCATGTAAGCTCCATAGGTCCAAGTCATACTTTAACACATATCCGAAATCATAGTGAAGGCATATGCATATTTCATATTCACCTAAGCCCATAAGTTCTAATCTTATCTCAACATATATATTAAATCATATAGTCTAGATTTATGGAATCATATGATTGACTCATGCTTAAACATATATAATGAATTTATGGTAAGAGCATGTGAATATTTAATGAACCCAATTTCGAAATTTATGCTAAATCATGGTGAAAATTCTAAAATCATGCTTTTCACATATAATGTACATAATTCGAGAAGGTGTAAGTAACTTCATAAGCATACCCGACTATTAACCATGACGCGTCTTAGAATTTGGGGAGAACATATGAGAATTCATGCATAAATTGAAACCCTAAAGCATGATTTTCTAGAATCAAGGGGTTTGGGTATTTAGTATAAAAATTTGGGGCACAAGGATGAAAGAAATCCCTTGTTGAAAACCCACATACCTGATTAGAAGGAATCCCCCATATGAACTTGAACCTTGAAGAAGCCCTGAAGAAGCCCTAGGTGATCCTTGAGTTTTGAGAGAGGGGAGGAAGAAGAGGTTGAGAGTGTCTTTTGATGGAATGAGGGTTTAGGCTAGGAGGAACACTTAAAAACGTCACATATGGTACTCAAAATGGCGTAGTTTAGGATTTTACAAAAACACCCTTAAAATTTCATAGGAAAAAAGACCCTACCAGTCCTCATGAGGGACATCATGACTTATGAGGTACTGGACGAGTCTTGAGTCTATTCCGTGAAGTCTACTGGGATTTTCACGAAATTTTGTCACTTAACAAGTCACTTAACTAGTCGTGAGGTGACTTAACGGGTCACTTCACCAGGCGTGAAGTCCCCTCTGAAACTGAAGTTTTCCAGCAATTTTGGCCACTTAACGAGTCACTTAACAAGTCTGTAGGTAACTTAACGAGTCACCTAACGAATCGTTTGTGATGCTGGTGCGGTTTCACAAAATTGCTCATAACTTTTTATTCCGAACTCCGATTGAAGCAAGGTTAGATGATTTGGAAAGAAGACTCAAAAGTCTTAAATTTGATATATTTAATAACCTAAAAACTACTTTGTAAAATGGTATCTATAGTCATTAGAAGTTAACCCTTGCTAGAACTTGTACCAAAAACTCAATCGATAAGAACACTCTCAACTCAATTTTGTTCTAGAAGTTCCTTATGACCTTAATTTGTATCCATTGAACTTCTAAAACTTGAGGATTGATATTAAAACCTAGTATTAACATAATTCATTGGGCTCATACATATCCATACACCTAGAACGGTTCCAAACTTAGTCCAAAGGTTCGGGGCATTGAAATATCTCAAAACTCACTAGTTTTGGGTCTAGTCTTAGAGACTTTTGGGGTGGTACAATATATCCCCCTTTGGAACATTTGTCCTCGAATGTGCGTAAACATACTGAAAAGCTGGGGAAAGGAACTGCCATCCCAATTACTTGACATTCGACGCTGAAAACTGCCAGAGTGACTGAGCTGATAAGGATTGAGATATCATTCTCAACCTGCTTCCTGATACTGAACTAGCAATCATGGTATCTGGTTTGACTAAAAGTAAGGGACTCATAAGCACGAATCATTCATGAAATCTAAAACTGAGCACATACATGAGGTAACCTAACCTGCTGAGCTAGTAAAGAAACTTCTAAATATTGAGTTCGAGCTGAGCAAACTAGAGGACATGAGTTAACATGCATATCTAGTTTATGACATGAAGCTGAGACTTAAGGATTCATAGGGTGAGACTGGCATCACTGTCTGAAGCGTTCATCTAGAAATTTTGGAAGTCTGCACTTTAGAATGGGTAGAGCATAGCTTCAACTGAAACATAAGAGAAACTATCTGAATCTGAAGGGATTTGCATACCATGGTTGTTAGGGTTGGAACTCCCCAACTAGTACACTCAATATTTGACTTGTCTCATGACCCACCATCTCCCCCTTAGCTTAAAGCCATCATTCTAAGGCTCCTGAATCTATCTTAAGGTTGGGGATAAACCACTAACTCTTAACCTCTCCTCCACCTCTAGAATTAACTACAAACCTCATACTCACAACTATTTCACACCATACATCGACAATCTCTTCTCAACAAACATCACAAGAGTTTCTATTTAATACTGGGGTTCCTGGGCTAGCAACATGCAAAGAGTAACATGAGAAATTCATAACACACCTGTGACTACTTGTGGCGACTTGCCCTTATCCTGATGTGCTGCCAAGGCGTAGGAGCGGTTTTGACATTGTCCGCCACCTGCGCTAGATGATTCCCCTTGATGAAATGGGCGGTTCACAAGAGCTACTGAAGAGGTGGCTGAGGCTCTACTCTCACCCCACTTAGCTGTTGTGTAATCTCAGTGCTTATGACCCAACTTGTCGCACCAAAAACAAGCATCTAAGTCGGCCATGAATTCTCCCAAATGGTGCTTCCCACAGATCTTACGAGTTGAATAGGTAATCTCCCTTATCCTAGGTCTGTACAGAAACTGGCTGTCGAAGATGCTAGGGCTAATTATCTCTGTTTGGAGCATAAGCGGTGTCCACCACTCGGCCTCTGAGGGGAAAACTCTGAATCCCTTGTCCTAGACCTCTTGGACTCTCTCTCTTTTTCCTTCACCTGTTATGCTTCTATTTGTTGAGCGAATATCACCAAACGTGGAAATTCTATGTCCTTGTGCAACATGGCGGTCCTGCACTCTTTGACCAAGGAGTCTAACACTCCGTTCATGAACCTGCTCACACGAGCCCTCTGGTAGGCTACCATTTCCGGTGCATACTTGGACAACCGGGTAAACTCCAACGCATACTGCTGGACAATCATGTTGTTTTGCCTTTAGTTGATGAACTCTGCCGCCTTTGCCTCCCTTAACTCCCTAGGAAAAAACCTGTCCGGGAATACAGTCATAGACTCATCCCAACTTACGGGGGCTACTCCAACTCCCCGACTATCTTTCCACTAACAAAACCATATGTGAGTGACTCCTCTCAGCTGGTAGGAGGCTAAGTCTGCGCTCTCCATTCCCATCACCCCCATGATTTGAGTGATCTTCTAGATCTCCTCTAAGAACTCATACAGGTCCTCGTCTATCTTTGACCCTAAGAATTCGGGTGGATTCATTCTGAGGAAGTCGCTTACCCTGGCCGCCACTACATTCCTATTCTGGGGAACATGAGCCATCGCCTGCTGATTAATCTAGGCGGTCATGGCCTGTGCCAACATGTGAAAGGTTGCGCTGAACTCGGCATGAGTAACATGGTCGTCCATCGGGTTCGCTTGGGCTAGTAGGGCTTGCTGACGCCCATTACCATTTCTTTTTCCATTCGATCGTCTAGGAGCATTATCTTCGAGCGTGTAAAGCACGAGTCAGGAGAGGAACTGCTAGAGTTTCATACTCTACGCATGATAAGAATCATGAAAAAGGGGAACATTCCTAAAATGTCTCACAACATCTTCGTCATAAGTGTGGCACGCTTCACACCCATGAAAAAGACTCTACTTAACACGACTTTCAAACACCCTAGGACACTCTAAACGTTTGCTCTGATACCAAGTTTGTCATGACCCGAACATAGGCTCGGATCGAGACAAGGGACGTGGAGCCCCGAGAAGCTCCAAATTGACCCATGGCATGATCATAGCATACCATTAGCAAGACAACAACTAATAAAATCAAAATTGAGTGGAAGCTAACTGAAAGAGTCTAATTAAAATCCATAAGAACAAATGTAACAAAACTTTAATACAAAGATGAATCTGTCTATACAAGTCTGAAAGCCTCTACTACACTGATGAGTTGCTGGGACAAGCCCCCAGCTAACTCCTAAAGTTTGAAAACTAAAACATAATGAAATAAAAAACATAGATCGCGTCCTCAGGAGATGAGGACTCACCACAAGCAGCTGAGGTGGGAATGAAGCGTATCTAACCACGTGGCAGAGTCTGGAAACCTGAATCTATATCATGAAACGAACCCAGTTTCATTATACTTCAGTAAATTTTTCAAATAAAATCTTAATGTCAATATATATGTATCGCATACAGGGTTGCTGTATTCCAGCTCAGTTATATGTCGATGTACTCAATTTACTTCCTTCTGTTATACTTGCATGTTTAGTTTACTTACGCTTCCCGCATACTCAGTACATTCCAAGTACTGATAGCATACTTTATGTGCTATATCATTTCATGATATAGATTCAGGTTTCTAGACTCAGCCACGTGATTAGATACGCTCCATTCCCACCTCAGTTTCTTGTGGTGAGTCCTCATCTCCCAAGGACGCGATCTATGTTTTCTATTTTATTATGTTTTAGTTTTCATATTTTAGAAGTTAGTTGGGGGCTTGTCCAAGCAACTCATCAGTGTTGTAGAGGCTTTTAGACTTGTATAGACAGATTTGACTTTGTATCAGAGTTTTGTTACATATGTTCTTATTGATTTTAATTAGACTCTTTCAGTTAGCTTCTGCTCAGTTATGATTCTGTTAGTTGTTGTCTTGCTAATTTCATGTTATGATCATTCCATGGGCCGACTTGGAGCCTCAGGGGGATCTATGTCCCGTGTCTCGATTCAGGCCTATGTTTGGGTCATGACAAACTTAGCCCGAAAGTCTGAGGCATCGAAATATCTCAACTCACTAGTTTTGGTTCTAGTCTTAGAGACTTTTGGGGTGTTACAGAAGTGATCAATATGGAATTCATTACAGTCTTACCTCGTACACGTCGACAGTATGACTCTATATGGGTGATTGCGGATCGGTTAACCAAATCAGACCATTTCTTACTGGTCAAAACTACCGATTCAACTAAGGATTGTGCTAGATTATACATTCGGAAGCTAGTTTGGCTGCATGGAGTTCCTTTGTCCATCATCTAATATAAGGGTACTCAGTTCATCTCTTAGTTTTGGAGATCATTTCAGAGGGGTCTTGGCACTCAGGTGAAGCTTGGCCCAACTTTTCACCCGCAGACAGATGGTTTGGCCGTGCGGACCATTCAGACTATTAAGGTATGTTGACAGCGTGTGCGATTGACTTCAAAGGATAATTTGGATGATCACTTGCCTCTCATCGAGTTTTCCTAGAATAACAGTTATCACTCCAGCATTTAGATGGATTTATTTGAGGCTCTTTATGGGAGGACATGTAGGTCACCTATTGGATAGTTTGAGGTAGGTGAGGCTACGTTGATAGGGCCAAATTCAGTTCATGAGTCCATGGAGAAATCTCAGCTTATTAGAGAGATGCTGAAAAGAACTTAGAGTCGTCAGAAATCTTATACGAATGTTAGGCAGAGAGAGCTCAAGTTTTAGGTTGATGATTAGGTGTTTTTTGAAGGTGTCTCCTATGAAGGGAGTGATGAGGTTCAGAAAGAAAAAGAAGCTTAGTCCCTGAAATGTTGGTCCTTATAGGATTTTGAGGCGAGTTGGCAAGGTGGCATATGAGTTGGAGCTACCGGTAGAGTTAGCTTCAATACACCCAATTTTCCATGTATCTGTGTTTAAGAAATGCATCGGTGACCCAGCCTTAGTTGTTCTGGTGGAGAGCATAGGTGTGAAGGATAGCCTTACTTATGAGGAGGTTCCAGTTGACATCCTTAATCATCAGGTTTGGAAGTTGAGGAGCAAGGAAGTAGCTTTAGTAAATTTTGGAGAAATCAACTTGTTGAGGGAGCTACGTGGGAAGTCGAAGCAGATATGATGTCTAAATACCCTTATTTTTTCTTTACGACTCAGTTCCAGCATGAGGTACCATTTTCCTCTATAGTACTCTATTTAGTTTCATGTCAAGATCATGTCTATTAGTCTCTTTCATGTCATTGCATGAATGTATGTTTCATGAATTCATTTTAGTCATGTATATCAATCTAAAGTCAGTCAATCCGTTAGTTTTCAACTATAGTTGTTCAGTTTTGGGATTTTAGTTCTTTCCCCAGCTTTATGCTCAATCTACATTCGAGGATGAATGTTTCCAAGGGGGAGATAATGTAACACCCTGAAATTCCCTCTCATCAAACCTGAGGGTTGAAATAAAAAAATAGAAAAATTTACACCAGATCATAGTACGAGTCGTTGAGTGACTCATTATGTGACCCGACGGGTTGTTAAGTGACCCGTTGTATGTGCATGAGTTTGTAACATGTTGAATTTTCAAGAGACATAGCGAGTTGAGGGACGAGTCGTTGTGCCACTTCCCGACTCATCAAGGGAGTCGTTGTTTGGGAAGGGTGGAAGGATGGAAAATTCCAATAGTGACGACGAGGGGTGGCGACGAGTCATCATGACACCTAACGGGTCATTGGGTGTGATAAATGCTTGAAAACTCGAGATTCAGAGGGTCAAAATGAGTCATGAAGTGATTCGTTAAATGTAGAGATGAATCATTAAGTGGAGGCATCAAATCAACATCAGAAAGTTGGAATTCTGGCTAGTGGAGATGAGAGGACTTGACGAGCTGTCATGAGGTCTAACGAGTCATCAGTTCATTCGTTGGGACTGGTAGTTCCCTTTTTGCAGTCGAATCATTAAGGGTGTTTTTGTAATTCTTAAGTTCCTAACTTCTAAAGTTCCCACTTTCACTTAGGTATAGGCATCCTCTAAGGAATACCATCCGGCCTCTGATGCTCATACTTCACCTGTTAATAATTCAAGCATCGAGACACGTGGTTCACAATGTCTCTTCATTCGACACCACCAACAGTGTTGTTCCAAATCATGATACATCATTGCTTCCCATAAAGAAATAGAGTACCTCGATCTATGAGCCTCTTCCATAATCAACTTGATTAAATCATCCACCCTCGATACATAAATATGGCCCATGATTCTAAAAACACCTTCATTATCAAGAATAGCTTCCTTAGTCTCTCCCATAAACACTTTGTCTCAAATCATGCATAACTTTTTATTTTCACACTACCGAGCCTTAATCTGCTCCACCAAAAGAGGTCAAGTTTCAACACAAAAAAGAATCCTACCAGGTTCTGAAATATCAAGTTTTACGAAGTTATTATCAAACAATTTAACATCCATAGCAAAAGGACGTTCCTCCATCTGCAACATAACCAAGCCACCCATAATGACCACCTTTTGTCTCAAGACATCCGCTACCATATTAGGCTTTCCCAAATGAGAAAGAATAGCCATATTATCTTCCTTGAGAAACTCTAAACATATCTTTTCCTCATATTGAGATTCTTATGATTGAAAATATATTAAAAGTTGTCATAATCCATGTATATCTCACAATGTACACCATAGAGATAGTGCCTCCTAATATTTAAAGTAAACACTGCCGCTACCAACTCTAAGTCATGAGTAAGGTAGTTCTTCTAGTGAATCTTCAACTTTCTTGAGGTGTATGTAATAATTCCTGATAATCTTCAACAATAAGGTAGATATTCTAGTGAATCTTCAACTTTCTTGAGGTGTATGTAATAATCTCTTGACAATCCTCAACGATCTTGAGTCTTAAGCTTTTTGAAGTTTACCTCACAATCATCGAACCATAGGAAGACCATAATCTTCTGAGTTAACTTAGTTAATAGAGTTGTAATAGAAGAGAAAACCTCTACAAAATACCTGTAATAACCATCCAATCCTACAAAACTCCGAGTCACAATAGGGAAAGTAGGCTAGCCTAATCCAGAATGGCCTCGATCTTCTTCGGATCATTCATTATACCCTCCTTGGACACCACTCTCCCAAGAATGTTATATTTAGAAAAATTGTCATAAAGTCTCTCATTCTCTCACTTATAGATTACAACCTTAAGTGATTCTCAAGATCCTCCCCGCTATAGGATAAACCAGGATGTCATCGATGAAGACAATAATAAAGGAATCTAAGTAAGGCCTAAATACTATATTTATAATCTCAACGAAAGCTATCGGGGCATTATTCAACTTAAAGAATAAGAGCAAAAACATATAATGACCATAATAGGTCCTAAAAGCTAACTAAGGAATATCCTCCATCCTAATCTTTAGCTGATGATAGCCGAAATTCAAATCAATCTTGGAGAGAACTGAAGCACCCTAAAGCTCATCAAATAAATCATCCATACAAAGTATGGGATACTTATTCATGATGGCCACTTTATTTAACTTTTTATAGTCAATCCACATTCGCATAGATTCATCCTTATTCTTCACAAATAGAACAGGATCACCCCAAAGGGAGACACTCAGTCTAATAAACCACTTATCCAAAAAAAATTGAAGCTTTTCTTTCAATTCCTTCAACTCTATTAGAGACATATGATAAAGAAAAATAGAAATTGACTGAGTGTCTAGCTCTAAGTAAATGTAATAAAAATCACGGTTAGATGGAACACTTGGAAAATTTATTAGAAATACCTCTAAGAAATCCTTCACTACTGGTACTATCTCCAAGAGGGGAGTCTCAGCACTAGTATCATGAACATAAGCCAAATATAAGAGACAATCCTTCTCAATCAACCGTCTAGCCTTCAAAAATAAAATCACCTTCTTTGGGTAATGACATTGAGTACTGTTCAAATCTAGTCCTGGAATACACGAAATGGATAAAGTAATTATCTTGGCGTGAATGTCTCGAATCACATGATAGAGAGAAAAATAATCTTTACTTAAGATAATATCAAAATCCACCATATCTAATATCACCAAGTCCACCCAAGTATCGTACTACCAAGGTAACAATAGAGGATCAATACACGTCATCCACCAATAAGGAATCACCCTGGATGTAGAAATATATATAGGGAGAATAAGCACATCATATAGAATATTTAGAACCAGAGAAAAAATACATAGACACATAGGATAATGTAGACCTAGGGTGAAATAATATTATAGTAGGTCGATGATAAACTAGATTAATACCTATAATTACTGTATCAGAGGTCTCTGCCTCTAGTCTACTGAGAAATGCATAACAATGGGAAAGATCTCTCTACTGAATATCTCCCTGACTTCCACCACCACCAGATTGAGAACCTCCTTTGCTTGAATGAGAGCTACCGCTTCAACCTTAGGCACCGCCTTTGACCAGTTATGTTGTTAGCCCGAGGGAAGGAATTAGAGAACCCTGGTATGAACCACCCTATCTAAGCTTGGGGAAATCTCTCGATGTCCCAAATTACCACACACAAAACATCCTCTACGAGTCAATATCTATCGGGAAGAACTAGAATGACCTGAATGACCATTATTCCCTTAAGTACTATGAGAAGAACCATGAGGAACCAACCCTGAACTATAAGAACTACATCCAGATTGGCCTCCCTTAGATGCCTATATCTATACAAGAATTGGCATGCTAGATGACAGTAGCCCCCACTAGAATAATCTTCACCTGTAGATAAGGAACCATTGTGACCATTGAAATGGGGCTTCTTGCTCGCTCGCTCCTCATAATTCTATATCTTAATAGTCTCAGCCACTGTGGCCGCATCCACCACTTTCTTGAAATTAGCACCTGACATAGCCACCTGTGACACTAACAAACAAAAAAGGCAAGTCAAACCTAAGATAAATCTTATAGGATTTTTCTCATTTCGAAGAATAATCAAAGAATGCCTCGACAAGGTATGAAATCTTGTCTCATACTCTAACACTATCATACCCTCCTAATAAAGCATCTCAAACTAATATCTCCTCTTTCCCAAACACTATAGGAATGAACTTCTCTAGGAAGACCTAAGTAAACATTGTCCATGATAAAAGAAGAGATCCTATTGGTCTAGTCCAATCATAAAACCTCCACCACTACATGACCAATCATATGAAAAGTTGTGTAATCAACACTGTGAGACTCAACCAAACCCAAATTATAAAGTTTCCCATGCTAGCTGATAAGGAACTTGTAGGCATTATCTTGAAGATCACCACTAAACTCGAGAGGCCTCATCGTATGAAACATTTTTTTCTCCTCAACTAACATGATAGTCCTAGTGACTAGGGGTAGAGCAACACCTGACAAATGCATACCCCAAAATCTAGGTGCTACAACAACAGTTGGCTTGGTCCATGGAGTGTAGTAACCTGGAATAACAACATGATCAAGATTTTGTGCCCCCACTCTAGTTTGTAATCTTTCTGGTGTTCTACATAGAATACTTGTCTGTGCCATACTCTCAATAAAACCAAGCATACGAAAAAGGTGTTCTGAAAAACTGGTGCAGGTATAAATTCGAGTAGCGCATGAGATAGGCCTACCGCCTTGATCTGAATTGTCTCACCTCTAAAGAATCATTAATAATAAGGGATACTTCCTGAGATAGACCCCTAACTGGTGCACAAACTCGTCCTCTTCCTCCACCTCTCTCTGCCTCTATTATGTACCATGGTCCTGGCAGAAGGTGTGGGTTAGGGCTCCTAGCCTTGATGAATATATCTTCACCATCTGTGAGAGAGTGAAACAAATAGATATAGAATCTGATAAAGTCAAATACACATGATAAGGAAATAAAGAACGGAAATTTCCTAAATATCATGTATCCTCTAGAAAATAAGTAACAGACGTCTCTGTAACAATCCACAAGACTCTACTAGACATTGCTCTTGTACCCATGAGATCGATGAACCATGCTCTAATACCAAATTATCACGACCCTAAATTTAAGTCGCGATGGAACCTACCTCAACCCCATAAGTGAACCAACTACACCAATAAATTTATTTAACAATTAAAAAAGCAGAAGTAAAGAGAATTCTAGATGACTAGCAGAAGAAAAGACAATAACTTCGCCCAAAAATCTGGTATCATGAATATAAGATATTTTAAAGTATTTATAAATAGTCATAAATTGATACAATAACTGTGTGAAAAAAATGATAGAAATATCATAGACAGAAGGAGTTTCATCCTGTAGAATAAGCAAGCAGCTATATCTATTACACCAAGCCAACTCTAATAGCAACAATTATACAACACCTCAAGTCTCGAAATGGCTCTTTGAAGGAAAAAGAACTGAATTTTTAGATCTAGTGCAGGTGCGATAGTGGGACCAACGTCCCGTCAGGTAGGAGATGAATCGACATGTGTGGTGTCGCTGTTTGACGGGGAGGATGACGGCCCGTCAGACTAGAAACGGACCGTCGCATGTACCATTGTGTTTCAGACTCAGTGTGCCTAAGTGAAAGAGGACCTGATGGTCCATTGCGGATATCTTCGTTAAAGGCCAATCAAGACCCTCCTCGGGCTAAGGATTGACGGTGAGGGGGACAGACTACTGGGTGAGTGATGGGCCGTCACAGCCACCGTCAGGATATTTAGTTGTTCAATTCAGCCCGATATCCAGGGATAATTTTCTAAATTTCTAAGCTTCTAATCCCTAAGTGATGTCATTTTGGAGATCCTTAAGGGTGTAATTAAGGGTTTTGCTTAGCTTATTCCTCACTCCTCCTATACACCAAGATTGCGGAAAGATCAAGCTCTCAAGAAACAAAGATTTCTCAACTTCTTCTTCTTCAATTGCTCTTGGGAATAAAACCCTAGCAAGAATCTCATCAAGCCTATGTATATAGGGTCATGAATGGGGGAATTTTTCCACCCTCATGCCCAATTTCATCCCTAATCTATGATTCCAATAATGTTATGTTGAAATTCTAGGGTTTTACCTAATTTCATAAAATCTTTCATGCTATCTCTAGGGGTTCAATTCTCTCATGTTTCAATTGATTATTTATGGCTAATATGGAATATTTGAATCTTAATTTATTTACTAATTCATGATTTCGAGTTTATGAAGATTATGCCCTATTATACATGATTCATGAATTTCAAGCTTATGAGCCATGATTTCAAGTATGATGAACTATTTAGTATGTATGAATATTTATGAAATCCTAAACTTATGATTCCATGATTTTGAAGTATGAAACTTTATTAAAGCATGTGTTATTTTCATGAAATTAAAGCTCAAGTATCATGGCCAAGTTTATGGCATATTTTCATGAATATTTCACGCATGTCAAGTATGATTAAGATTTCATGATTCGCTAGCCCATGCCAGTTCAAGTGTGTTTTCATGATAATGATTATGAGACATGTGCATGTTTTTGGGAATAGTTTCTTGCACCAAGTTTCAGAACTACATGCCACCCTAGGTATATACTCATGTTTAAACCCTTCAGGGACGTACAAGTGATATCACGCCTTAATCGTTCCTAGCCTTGGAAAGCTTAGGACGGCTCTGCCTACTTGAGTGAGATAGTTGAGGCATCATGTAATGTCACGACCCAAATATAGGCTCGAATCAAGACACGGGACCTAGAACCGAATGGCCCCAAGTCGACCTATGGCATGAACATAACAACTAAAGAGCATACATCAAGCATAATCTGATAATTGTAACATGAATAAGCGGAAGTATGAATAGCATAGAAATCATAAACAGAGTCGGCATTCGAGAAGCTGATAATCTACATAATGTCTGATAAGCCTCTACTACTGTCTGAAGAGTTGATGGGACAACATCCCCAACTAGCTCGCTAAAGTCTGAAAACTAAAATGACATAATCAAGTACTAAGGTAAAGGTCCATGGAAAATGAGGACTCACCATAGTGGGATCTGAACTGGGCTAAGCTACGAGAGACTGGGCTAATGGCGGAACTAAGTTTGATCATTTATACTTATATCATGAAATGATACAGCATAGAGTATGCAGTCAGTACTTGAAATGTACTGAGTATGAAAGGTAAATAAAACATGCTAAGTAATTGTTAACTGATGTCATGCATATCAACCTTAATCATAAGATCATGAGAATAAGGACTGCATGCTAAAATCTGAATCTAATACATGTATAATCATAAGCTGAATATCATATCTAAATAGAAAGACCCAAATCTAAAATAGAAATCATATGACTTGTCATAGCTGAAATGATAAGTAAAACCTCGTAAACTGATCCTGTTGGGTCAAACCTGCTGAAAAACATAATATCATAAGTCATGAACATGAATAACTAAAATCTGGAGAAAAGATAGGAGACTCGTCATAAATGACAGCCACCATATATGGGCGCATGATGATACCATGTCTTTCCCACGTGGAGGAGAGTCATCCTAAGCCTTGCCAAGGCAGAGGATAAGTAAGCTTAATCTAAACTTGACTTTGAAAGCCCAAGAGTTTTGGGGAAGAATTGAGGAATTTCAGGCTTGATCTTCAAAGGGGAACCTATAAACTTGCATGCATGGGAATTGAATGAATTATAATAGGTAAACTCTCTTAATACACTTTTTTCAGAGCTTAAAACAATGTAGTTTAGGACTTAGGGGCTTAAGAATTATGAAAATACCCTTACTGATTTCACAGGAAAACACCTTACTGCCAAAGATAACGACTCAACCAATGAGTCATCCCTCGATCCCATGACTCGTTACATCGCTCGTTGTTGCCCTCTACTTTTCCCCAAGTCTCTAATCTTCAAGCAACGTCTAGACAGGACGAGTCGTTACAAGCCCCAACGACTAGTTACTACCACTCATCTCCCCTATTGTCCTCATTCCTAGATTCTGGAATTTCCACAACGGGTACCATTCAATGGGTCGCTCCTTGCTCCAACGGGTCATTATACCCTTCCGTTGCCACTAAGCCAAATTTGGATCCTTCCTGAACTCTAGTTAACAACTCATTGAGATGATCCGTTACTTGATGAAATGAGTCATTACTTAATGCGTTAGTCTTGGAAAGTCTAGAATGCTATCTCATAATGTGGCACACAATGTGTTACACCCCGTAAGTTTATAGCATTTAGTCGGCGTATTCGTATGTTGGTTGAGAGTTTTAGAGTTCCATACGTACAAGGAAAGGGCCCGGGAAAAGACCGAACGAGTGCCAAGTCGGGATTTCACGAGAGGAGGCCGAACCAAGCTGCCTAGAGGGGATAAGTGGCACGGAGCTGCTTCTCCGCGTTAGCCAACGTGGCACAGAGCAGAATCAATGTGATGGGCAGTGTGCCACATTGCCTTGTATGTTGCCTCAAGTATATATAGGCCTCACCCTTAGATTTCATGTTATTATCTTAAATAACTCGACCAGAATAGAAGGAGGACGAAGGGGAATTATAATTTTCATCCGATTACGCCGCTAAACGCCATCCAAATCCAAATTAACTTCGGGTATCGAAGTATAAGGCTGCAGGGAGAATTTCTACAGAGTTAGTTTTGTGAAATTTTCCCGGCGAATCGTCGTCCCGCCGAGCCAAAGTTGTTGGAATTGCTCCAAACTAGTGTCAATGCGATCTCAGGCTTAATGTAAGAATTTCTCCCTTCTAGACTTTTGAGAAATAACGAGGTTTTGACCGTGTTCCGTAAAGTTGGAATATAGTTAATAATTATATATAAAGTTTCCTTTTTGCCGAACTTAGTGTTAAAACTAGTCCTATCTTTCTAGTAACACGATTTCAGTTTGGAAGAGCTATTTAAAACTAATTGGAACCTATCAGTTAATCAGAAACCGTCAATGGAGGTATGTTAAGGCATTTTGTTTCGGCAAGTTAGTTTCTTCAGCATGGTAATCCAGTATGAATCCCAATAAAGCATGTCAGGAGTATGTTATCATGTTTAATTGTTGTTGTCAGTTGAGACTCATAGATTGTATTGTTTTGCGCTAGATTATACCTGTATAGCTTCCGTGACCACCCCAGGGTTAATAGCTGTGTCTCCGCCTGCCAGGAGCGAGGATACGTCTCTCTACGGAGCGGCATGCCATCTGCAAGGGACGAAGATGGGGATTCAGATCCTCATATTGCCGTGATTGGCCTTATACACACCGCCGCCGAGCGCTTACACCCGGGGTGTAGATATCAAGAGTCCTCCGGACTCAGACTCAGACATAGCTACAATCAGAGGTCGAGCAGGCCCAGTTGCAGACCCAGGGGATCGGCAGGACGCTTATAGTTGGTAGTTGACTCAGTATGACCTGGATAGGGGTATATAGATTGAGGTGTACTCACTGGTGCTAATGGGGGCCCAGGTGGGTTGTTCTGTGCTGATTGTACCTTCCGGCTGATGGGGGCCAAGTAAGGTTTATGTTTGCTTTAGTTATTAATAGTTAGATAGTAGGACACCTCATTTGTCAGGTATGACCCCTACCCTCCTTATCACAGTTATGTTTAGCCCTGATTTCACTACTTCAGTCATTTTCAATCTGTTTCCTTTACTTGAGTTATTTTTAGTTCTATTTCCTTACTTTTAGTTATTTAAAGTTACTGATTTACATACTCAGTACCTGTGGTACTGACACCCTCTTCTGGGGCGCTGCATTACTTGCCTGCAGGTACACATAGACGAGAAGCAGGTCCCTCATAGTTCCAGTCAGTCGTACAGAGCCATCAGCTCCTTTCTTCCGGAGCTTGTGTGATAGAGGTTTATTTCTTTTGTTGTACAGTATGGGTAGGTCGGGGCCCTGTCCCAACCATCTTATTACTCCTAGAGGCTTGCAGATTGCATTACTTCCCTGTGGTTAGATGATATCAGCCGTGTGGGGCCCATATATGTTTTAGACTATGTGTGTTGGCCGGGTGAGGCCCTGTTTAGCTACTGATTTGTGGCCTTGTCGGTCATAGCTCAGTTTAGCATATGATTTCGTTTTTCAGATATAACTAGGTATCATGGTGGCCTTGTTGGCCCGCATAGGACTCCCTATGTTTGTTTGTCTCTGGTTAGCTGTTTATTTTCACAGGTGGCTATAGGCCTTGTCGGTCGGGGGTTGTATTTACAGCCGCTTAGCTATTTTCACAGGTGGCTATGGCCTTGTCGGTCGGGGGTTGTATTTACAGCCGCTATATAGCCCGTTGTTTTCTTGATTCTAAGTTAGAGTCAGCCCCGCAAACGGGCGTGCTTAGGCTCGTCGCCCTAGCCAAACCAAGTAGGGGCACCAGTGCCATTTATGCCTCCAAAGGTGGGGCATGACAAACTTGGTATAAGAGCGGGTCGTATCCCAGGAGTCTGCAAGCCATGCTAAGTAGAGTCTTGTCTATGGATGTGTTGTGCACCACATACTATAGGCAGGAGGCGGTAAGGCATAATAGGATGGTTACTCTTTCTTCTTATTCGCCGTATATAGAGCGGTACGTTATAGGGCTGAGTCCCTAATCTCATTATACTCTTTTGTTTACAGAGAAATGTCGGACCAGCGACACCCTACGACAGGCAGGAGGTTAGATGTAGCAGCAGGGGAGGGCACCAGCAGTGGTGCTCAGCCTCGCAAACGGGGCCCGATCCGAGGGCGACACGGTATCGCCCTCACCTCCCCTGCCAGCCTCCACCACGTCAGGGAGCCGCTTGGGACGGGCCGATGATGGTACCGCCTCCGGCAGTTTCTATACCCGTACCATCCGACCAACAGGAGGTCAGGAGCACGGTGGTTATGCTATCACGATGATGGTTGTCGCCACCGCGCCACCTACCATTGCACCTTTAGGAGGGCCTCGGTAGCCTCGAGGGTCCGAGAGTTCCTAGCACCGAGTCCCCTGCAATTCACAAGGACAGATTGGACCGAGGACCCTCAGGACCTTTTAGACCAGATGTAGGAGGATTTTCGGGGGTGATGCATGCTACACCCATAGAGTCGCCGGAGTTGGCGTATTCTTGCTACGGACATCGTCGTACCGTGGTATGAGAGTTGGGAGAGGTCCCGAGGGAAAGATGTTTCCCTCCGACCGGCCGCCCTCAAAGGTTTCTTGGATCATTACCTACCGCGGGAGATTCAACAGGCCCTGGGTTGATAAGTTCCTACACTTGAGTAGGGGTCGATGAGTGTCCCGAATATGGCATGCGGTTTAATTTCTTGGCTCGATATGCGCTAGGTTTTGTGGACACAATGCAGCTGTGGTACACTGCTTATTATGGGGTTGAACCCAGCATATGTTGGAGACTCCGATCACAGCCACACTTCGCGAGAGGATATGGATATCGCCCGTGTGTAGGCTTTGCTTAGAATATTGAGGGTACGTACGAGGCACGGGAAATTAGAGGACAAGTCAAGAGAAGTGCCGTAGGACAGACCTGTGAATTACAGAGGAGTCCCGTGGAAGACCAAGGCCACGGTTATCTGATAGGCCGCCTAGACCCCCCGTTTCACCACAAACAGAGAGGAGCAAGTCTAGTCACCGAGGGCAGCTGGGAGTCTGGCTGGGTGTTCAAGGAAGGTTCATTGTGGAGCAGAGGGGAGTGGAGAAGAGTGGTTTACAATACCACTTTGCCCTATTTGGTGCCGACGCCACTCGAGCATGCGTATGGTTCCAAAGCATACAACATTTGTGGATAGGAGGGTCATCGATGAGGAATTGTCTGGGCTAGGGGTCGTAGACCAGGATCGACAGATAGGTCCTCGCAAGATCACGAGCTCTAGCATCCCCGGCAGGGCGTAGGCCCCCGTCTGCGTGAGGCCAGGCAACATCAGTGGACCTCCGCTCAGGTGCCATCCTGCACTCTGCACTATGCACTATCGGGGCGACAGGAGTAAGAGTCGTCACTAGACAGATAGGTATGATGAAACATTCGCTTCTCATCCTCGCTTATTGTTGATAGATCCGACCTTGTCCTATGTTACAATCGTTAGTGGCTCGGAAGTTTCGTATTATTTCCTTCGCAATATCTTCTAATAATTCTTCGTCTACACCCATTGGTGACTCTATTATGTTTCTAAGGGTCTATCTGGGTGTACAGTAGAAGCTGCGCGCCGTCGACTACCTAGCAGATTTGATAGAACTAGAAATGGCTGATTTTGATGCTATTATGGGTGGACTAAAGAATCATATTCCAATGTCGTAATGTTGGACCAAGATTGTCCGGCTCCTACTTTCCAGGAGACAATACGAGAGTGGAAAGGTAGTACACCCACACCAAAGGCGTGTGCGTTTATTTCTATCTTCTAGTGAGAAAATTGATAGCAAAAGGGTGTATTTATCATATGGTCGAGTTCGTGATGTTCGGGTAGAGCCTCCAATCCTTCGCCATTCCAATGGTTAATGAATTTCCGACGTATTTCCGTGATGAGCTTCCCCGGTTTCTCTGAAAAGGGAAATTGATTTGAATCGATCTATTACCAGCACTCACCCATATCTATTCCCTCCATATCGGATGGCTCGCCGAACTCGAGAACTAAAGGAACAATTGAAGGATTCAAGTAGACAAGGGCTTTATCGTGCCAAGCACCTCACCATGGGGTGCGCCACTAATTCGTGAGGAAGAAGAGTCATCCCTCTCGTATGTGCGTAGATTACCAGCAGTTGAATAAAGCCACTATCAAAATAGTACCCGCTTCCCGAATAGATGATTTGTTTGATCGCCCACAGGGAGTGAGGTATTTTTCAAAGATTGACTTAAGATCGATATCATCAGGTCTGTGTTCGTGAAAGAGATA
The DNA here is from genome assembly GCA_018107945.1 of Datura stramonium. Taxonomy (NCBI): domain Eukaryota; kingdom Viridiplantae; phylum Streptophyta; class Magnoliopsida; order Solanales; family Solanaceae; genus Datura; species Datura stramonium. The sequence goes on from JACEIK010000939.1 coordinate 257,225, forward strand.
TTCCAAAGATCGCCTTCGTGACTCCGTATATGGCCACTTTGAATTTCTAGTCATGTCCTCTGACCGACAAACGCCCCAAAGAAGCGTTCATGGACCCGATGAACAACGTTTTCATACCATACCTCGGAATTGTTCATGATAGTATTTATCGATGACATTCCTGTATTCCCGCTAGAGGCGTATCACCAGATCATCTACCTGACAAGACTAAATTCTCGTAGATCGCCAACTATATGCAAAAATTTCTAAATGTGAATTTTGGTTTAATTCGCAGCCTTTGGGCCATATTGTGTCGTATACTGGTATACAGGTAGTACGCAGAAGATAGAGGCAAAGTGGAAAACATGGCTCTATACCTACCACTCCGACCTGTGTACGAGTTTCCTGGGTTAGCCGGTACATGTGGCTGGGTCCGTGGAAGGATTTTCCACTTTAGCAGCACCTTTAACCAACCGACGGTGTATGGCAACAAAATCTCCATTGACCGAGGCATGTGACCGTAGCTGTGAACTGAAAGACGATGGACATCACATCCTGCTAGTGTTGCCGTATGAATAGAGGTTATGCGCTATTGTGATACTTTGGGTGTTGGGTTAGGATGTGTTTTGATGCATGGTGCAAGGTGATCGCCTATGCCTGTAGCTGAGAAGCATGAGAAGAACTACCCTACCCATGACTCCGGGAGTTAGCCGCGGTGATTCATGCCTTGAAAAATATGGAGACACTACCTATATGGCGTCCTCGTAAGATATTTTCACTAATCACAAAAGCTCATAGTATATTTTCACCCCAAAGAGTTGAATTTGCGACAGCCAGTTGCTGGCTGGAGTTGTTAAAGGATTATGATGAATATTTTATATCACCCAAGAAGGGACACGTAGCGCATTCCCTTAGCCACAAATCCATGGGAATCTTGAATATTTACAGCTCCGAGCGATGTGTTTGGCCCAAGAATTACATCGCCAGCCGCTTAGTCGTCCGTATAGTGGAATCGGGAGATAATGGAGCGGTAATCAGAATACCGCAGTGTCATCATTGGTTGGGAAGTGAAAGAACGGCAGTATGAAGATCATAGCCTGGTTCAACTCAGGAATAGGGTCCAGCGAGGGAAGTGATCGATTTCTAGGTAACCGAGGACGGATTTTTGAGATATAGGGATCGCCCGTTGCTCCATACGTGGCAGTGAATCACCAGCAAATTATGGGCAAGGCAATACTATGCCCGCTACTCTCTCCATCCGTGTTTGACAAAGATGTACCATGACGTAAAAGAGATTTAATCGTTGCCGAGAATGAAAAAGGGGATAGCAGACCCGTAGCTCAATGTCCCAACCGGCAAACAGTGAAAGCTTTCGAACATCGTAAAACCAGCGGATCGACAGGATATAGCCGTGCCTTTATGGAAATGGAGCAGTTAATATGATTTTGTAGTAGGGTTACCCCTCATACCAAAGCGCAGAATATGATTCTATCTAGATAATTGTTGACATGTTGACAAAATCACCCTCACTTTCGCCGCAAAGGCTACCTTTTTCACCCGAAGATTATCGCCGAGTTGTATATTAGGAGAAATAGTCTCGATTGCATGGTGTTCACCGTCACTATTCTACATAGGGGCGCAGCTACGCCTGCTTTGGCAATCTTCTCGTAGGGGCCTCGGGACGTAGGTTAACCCGAGCATAGCCTCCCATCCTTAGACGTACGGGTGCGTAATGTACAATCCACACTCGGGATATGTTACTGGCATGTGTGCTAGATTTTGGAGGCAGCGAGGATGAACATCTACCACTTATTGAATTTTCCTATAATAACAGTTATCATTTAGCAATTCAGATGGCGCCTTATGAAGCGTTATATGGGAGGAAATGTACGACGCGACGGTTGGTTTGAGGTAGGAGAATCAACATTGACTGGGCTAGATATTATTCATCAACAAGAGAAAGTAAAGCTTATCAGGAACGTCTCATACGCCTTAGAGCCAAATTTCTGTAAATCTTATGCCGATAAAGCATAAGAAACCTAGAATTTAATGTGGGTGACTGGTATTCTCGAAGGTTTCACCGATGAAGGGTGTGATGAGATTTGGTAAGAAAGGCAAGCCTCAGCCCAGGTTTATTGGGCCTTATCATATTCGGGCCGAAGGATAGCTTCTGTGTGGCTTATGAATTGATTTACCCTCAGAATTAGAATCAGTTCATCCAGCTTTTCACGTATCAATGCCGAGGAAGTGTATAGGAGATCCCTCCCGGATTGTCCAGTCAAATACGTCCAAATCACTGAGGAGTTAGCATATGAAGAAGCTCCGCAGGGCCACTAGATCGCAGATCCACGTGCTAAGAACTAAAGATGTTGCTTCCGTTAAAGTGTTATGGCGGAATAAGAATCGAGAGGAGATGACCCGGGAGTGCGTAAGATGATAAGTGAAACCATATATCCTCAATTATTTCGACTTAGTCAGATTATGCAAAGCCTAGAGGTATGTTGTTGTTGTTGTTTCATAAGCTGTATTACATATAGGTATATGTGAAAGAATGATTTTAGTCTATTGTGAAAATGAATGTCATAGTATTGTGTGGAGTACCCGTATTGGACTTTTCTCGTTTCAGATTTTTTTGATAGTCCATATTATAGAGACTCTGTCGAAATTTTTCCAGAATAAGTAATTGCAAGGTTAAGGTTCATGCAAGAGAAGTTAACATTCGAGAACGAATGTTCTAAGGGGGGAGGATATTACACCCCATAAGATTCCCTCAGCATTTAGGGCTACTATTCAGATGTTGGCTGAGAGTTTTAGAGTGCCATACGTACAAGGAAAGGGCCCAAGGAAAGGCCGAACGAGTGCCAAGTTGGGATTTCTGCAAGAGGAGGCCACATGAACGAAAGGCTCCAGAGGGGCAAAAGGGCACGGAACTGCTCCTCCGCGTTAGCCAACATGGAACAGAGCACCGCTGTGATGGGCAAACTGCGCCACATTGCCTTGTATGCCGCTCGAGTATATATAGGCCTCACCCTTAGATTTCATGTTATCTTAAATAAACTCGACCAGAATAGAAGGAGGACGAAGGGTAATTATAATTTTCATCCACTACGCCGCTAAACACCGTCCAAATCCGACTAACTTCAGGTATCAAATATAAGGCTGGAGCATTCCTACGGTTTTAGTTTTGTGAAATTTTCCCGGAGAATCATCATCCCGCCGAGCCAAAGTTGTTGGAATTGCTCCAAACTAGTGTCAATACGATCCCAAGCTTAAAGTAAGAATTTCACATTCTATATTTTCGAGAAATTATGAATTTTCAACCATGTTCCGTAAAGTTAGAATCTAGTTAATATTTATATATAAAGCTTTCCTTTGACGAACTTAGTGTTAAAACTAGTCCTATCTTTCCAGTAACACGATTTCAGTTTGGAAGAGCTATTGAATACTAATTAGAACCTATCAGTTAATCAAAAACCGGCAATGGAGGTATGTTAAGGCATTTTCTTTAGGCAAGTTAGTTTCTTCAGCATGGTAGTCCAAGATGGATCCCAAAAGAAGCATGTCAAGAGTATGTTATCATGTTGAGTTGTTGTTGTCAGTTGAAACTCATAGATTGTATTGTTTTTGGAAGGATTATACCTGTATAGCTTCCGTGACCACCCTAGGGCTACTAGCTGTGTCGACTCGCCGGGAGAGGGGATACACGCTTTCTACGGAGCGGCATGCCGCTCCGGGGCAAGGGACGAAGATGGGACAGGCTGCATCCTGTACATCTTGGTTGGCCTTATACACACCCCCGCCGAGCGCTTACGCCCGGGGGTGTAGATATCAGGAGTCCTCCGACTTCGCACTACAAAGCTACAATGTGGGTCGAGCGGGCCCGCGTGCACTAGGGACGCGGTGACGCTAGTTGGTAGTTGACTCAGTATGACCTGGATAGGGTATAGATTGAGGTGTACTCACTGGGGATAATGGGGCCCAGGTGGGTTTTTTTCTGTGTTGATTGTACCCCTTCCGGCTTATGGGGGCCAGGTAAGGTTTATGTTTGCTTTAGTAACATAGTTAGACAAATTTCGCTCACGTATGACCCCTACCCTCCTTATCACAGTTATGTTTAGCCCTGATTTCACTACTTCAGTCTTTTTCAGTCCGTTTCCTTTACTGTGCTATTGTCGGGCCGATTTCTTACTTTTAGTTATTATTTAAAGTTACCGATTTGCCATACTCGGCACTGCGGGTACTAACGCCCTTCGGGGCGCCGCATTACTTTCCCCGCAGTACACATAAACGAGGACCACGTCCCGTAGTTCCAGTCAGCCGTGAAAGAGAGCCATCAGCTCCTTTCTATTCTGAGCTTTGTGTGATAGAGATTACTTTTTTGTTGTACAAGATGGGTAGGCCTGGCCCTTTCCCGACCATCTTATTACTCCTAGAGGCTTGCATTGCATTGGCTTCCCGTGGTTAATGATATCGGCCGTGTGGGCCCATATGTGTTTTAGACTATGTGTGCTGGCTGTGTGAGGCCTCATAGCTGTTGATTGGTGGCCTTGTCGGTCATAGCTCGGCTTAGCATCCGATTTCGTTTTCGCTATAACTAGGTATCATGGTGGCCTTGCTCTACCCGCATAAGACTCCCTATGTTTGCTCGTTCTCGGTTAGCCGTTTATTTTCACAGGTGTCTACAGGGACTTGTTTGGCCTGTGGGTTGTATTTATAGCTACTATATAGCCCGTTTTCTTGATTCTAGAGTTAGACCGCCCCCGCACCTGCATGCTAGGCTCAATCACCCAAGACTGTGTCCTAGTGGCAACACAGTGCTGGCCATGCCTCCCAAGGTGTGTCGCCGCTCACCACAATGACTCATTCCTTTTTCATCCCGTGGTTCAAGACTTCTACTCATCGCCTACCATGAGTCCGACTACGACTCACGGTAACTTAATGGGTCATTTTGTGACTCGGTTGGAGTCAAATTCTTTCCACTTTTCGCTTATCACATTTTCAATCCCTAGTCTAGTCTTAGGGACTTTTGCGGTATTATATATCTCCCCTTTGGAGAACATTCATCCTCGAGTGGGTTAACATACTAAAAAGCTAGGAAGGGACTACACCAAACCGACAATCGAAGCCGAAATCTGAGAGCGATCGACTCCGTACCAAGATACATATGACTCGAACTCATGAATCATACATACATGCTAAAACATGAAAGGAACTTAGAGGCATAAACTGGACATGAACTGAATAGAGTACTAAGGAGGAAACCGATACTTCAAGCTAAAACCGAGTTGTATTTAGCTATCATATCTCGCTTCAGCCTCCCACATAGCTCTCTTAAATGCTTACCTCTCCACAAATAATCGGGTTAGCTCTTTTTCTCAACTCCGAACTCCGACGATCAAGGATCTCAATTGAAACCTCCTCATAGTTAAGGATATATTTCACATCTATGCCCTCCACCAGAACAAACTAAGGTCGGGTCACCAATGCACTTCTTTCAATAGAGATATGAATATTGGATGTACCAAAGCCAAGTTCGCTTGTAGCTCCAACTCTTAAGCCACCTTGCCAACTTGCCTTAGAATATTGTGGTACCAACATATCGAACTAAGCTTCCCTTTCTTTCTTGAACCTTATCACCTCCTTCATGGGAGCATGAATTTCTCAAATACCTAATCATCAACCTCGAACTCCAAACTCTCTACCTAACATCCGCATATGACTTTTGGATGACTCGAGCTGCTTTTAGCCTTTCTAATAAGCAAACTTTCTCCATGGCCTCATGAACTGAATTTGGCCTTATCAACATAGCCTCACCTACTGAACCATCCACAGGTGATCTACATCTCCGCCCATAAAGAGCCTCAAACGGAGCCATCTCGATGTTGGAGTGATAACCGTTATTGTAAGAAAACTCGATAAGAGGAAAAAGATCATCCCAACTACCTGACGTCGACCTCGCCAATAATGCCTCAACATATCTCTGAGAATCACGGTTCGCTTGACCGACCATCTATCTCAAGGGTGAAAATTCGTGTTAAGCTTGACTTGAGTACAGAGTCCCTTCTGAAATGATCTCCAAAACCGCAAGCAAACCGAGTACCTCATTCCGAAATGATGTAAAAAGGAATTTTGTGCAACCGAAACCAACTCCCTAATGTACAATCTAGCATAGTCCTCTAAATCGGTAGTATTGATCGCAAGAAATGTATTGCTTGGTCAATCTTTCTACAATCACCCATATAAAATCATACTATCGGCGTGTATAAGGAAATCCTATAATGAAGTCCATATTGATCTATTCCCACTTCCAAGTAGGAATACTAATGTCTTGCAGCATACCTCTAGGCTCCCCATGCTCAACTTAACTTGTTGACAATTTAGACACTTACCCACAAACTCGTGATGTCCTACTTCATGTCATTCCACCAATAGACTTCCTATAGGTCATGATACATCTTGGTATCACCTGTGTGGATGGAACACAGAGCCACTAGCCTCACCCAACATCCACTCTCTCAAGTCATCGCATCCTGAACACATAAACGACCCCGATAACAAAGTACACCATTTCGCCCATGGGAGAATACTTCAACCTTCCGATTCTCGACCGCTTTCCTTTATAGTTTTTACTAAGATGGGAACCTCTATTTTTCGTAGCTTTGATCTTGATCACCAATAAATATTCTAAACCATTCTAAATAATGACACCACCGCCCGCCGAGTCAACAAGGCAAACCCTTAGACGAGTAAGCCTATGGACATCCTTTGTTAACTCCTTCCTCCCATCCTCCACATGAGACACACTCTCCCCTGACAATCTCGCTTAGGGCATCCGCCACTACATTGGCCTTGCCCAAAAGATAAAGGACGCCATGTCATAGTCCTTGAGAAGCTCTAGCCACCTCCTTTGTCACAAATTTAGCTCCTTTTGAGTGAACACATAGTGAAGGATCTTGTGGTTCGTGAACACATCCACATTCACCCCATACAAGTAGTGTCTCCAAATCTTTAACGCAAACCCACCGCGCCAACTCTAGGTCATGCGTCGGTAATTCTTCTTCTTTTTCTCATGAGCCTTAATTTGTCCAGAGGCATACGCAATAGCCTTAGCCATGATGCATCAACACACAACCAAGGCCAACCCTAGGCATCACAATACCGGTCCATCTCGTGCCTCGTAGGGTCAATACACTAGCCGAGAGTCGAGTCTTTAGCTCAAACTCTCCTCACAGCATCCAACCACTGAAATTTGACCTTCTTCTAGGCTAATTTAGTCAATGGTGCTGCAACGGATGAAATTTCTTCAACAAACCTCCTGTAATACCAAGCTAAACCCAAGAAGCCTTGGCACATCCAAAGTATTAACCGGTCTAGCCGATCTCTTCACCGCTTCTATCTTTGAGAGTCCACTTATACACCACTAGACAACACATGACCCAAAAATGCTATTGAGTCCAACCAAAACTCACACCCTCTTCAATTTAACAAATAGCCGAAGGATTTTGAAAGTCTCAGAAAGATAATCCTCAAAATGAGCAGCATGCTCCTCTCTGCCCATGAGTATATGAAAATATCGTCTATGAAGACAATAACATATCCAAACTGGCTTAAACACCCTATTCACTAAATCCATACAAGATGCAAAGGAGCATTTGTTAGTCCAAAAGACATAACTACTAACTCATAGTAACCATACCGAGTCCCCGAAGGCCGTCTTCGGAATGTCACTCTCCCAAAATCTAAGATGATGGTACCCGAATTTGAGGTATATCTTTGAGAAGCACTTAACACCTTGAAGTTGGTCAAAAGAGTCATCAATTCTGGGGAGGGGATACTTGTTCTTGATTGTGACCTTGTTTAACTTTCAATAGTCAATGCACGTTCTAAGGGAACTATCCTTATTCCTAATAAAGAGAACTGTGTACCCTTATGGAGATTTACTAATCCTAATGAATCCCTTAACTAGAAGATCTTTCAACTACTCTTTCAACTCCTTCAACTCGATTGGATCCATTTTGTAAGGAGTAATGGATATAGGTTGTGCACCAGAACCCTGCTGATACCAAAGTCAATCTCTCGTCAGAGGGACTCCCCGGTGATCATCTCGAAACACTTCAGATAATTTCACACACTACAGAACTAATCAAAAGTCGTGGTCTCAAATGTCGCATCCTTAACTCGAACTAGATGATACACACACCCTTTAGAAATCATCTTCCTAGCCTTAATATAGGAAACAAAGCGACTTATAGGCACAACTGAACTACCTTTCATTCTAGAACTGGCTCTACTGAAAATCAGAACTCTATTGTACCGGTTCTACAATTCTCTAAGGCGTAACATGTATACAATCAACTATTATCAAGATAACATCAAAATCGATCATGTCTAACTCTACTAGATCAAATGTGGTGACTCTCTAAAGGACTGTGACAGGGCAATTCCCGCATGTTCGTCGAGCTATAACTGAAGCACCGAATGGGTAGAGACTAAGAAGGATTTTGATAGATTTAAGACTAACTCTGAAGCTAATAGCAACATAAGGAGTCTCAAAAGATAAGGTAGCCCCTAAATTTAATAATGCATATACCTCAATATGAAATACTTAACATACCAGTGACCGCATCCGGAGAGACCTCCTACTCTCGACGAGATGAGAGGGCATAAAATCTATTCTAACGCTGATACCCCACCTACACTAGTGGATGCACCCCGCTAAGCCGAGTATTGGGTTGGTGGAGTTGCTAAACTAGTGGCTGGGTCACGGCCTCTTACTATGGCCTTGTCTAGATGAAGGGTAGTCTCGAGCAGATTTCTAGGCTTCCCACATCTGAAACACGCACCTGAACCCTCTAGGCACTCTTCGGGGTGCTTCCTACCACACTTGACGCAAACTGGAATGTTGGGCTCTCCTAACTCGGGAGCCTCCGATGCCCTACCCCTCTTAACACACCTTAGTCTAGACTAACATTGGTTGATAATGGTGTTGATTGATGACCTATGGTGGACCATTGACGGTGTCCCACCAGACCTCTACTGAAACTATCCATAACTCCCTATCCTAGCCCTATTGGCCTCTCTCTCCTCTCTCTCTCCCTTATCTCGATCCACCTCCTATCCTGGTCGGGGCGTATATGAACAACCGTGAGAAGTCTAGGACGCTATTCAACGTAGAAGTCCCCGTACCTGCAACTAGCGACTCATACAAGCCCTCTGATCTGCAACCATCTTCGGTGCATATTTGGACAGCTGGGTAAACTCCAAGGCATGGCTCCTGAACAGTCCCGTGGTACGTTTAACATTGATGAACTCGCCTTCACTCTCCCGCAACTCCGTAAGGAAGAACCTATCCAAGAAGGCAGCCACAAACTCATCCCAACTCATGAGAACTGCTCCCACTGCCCTACCATCCTTGCATTGATGATAACATATATAAGAAACCTCTTTCAACTTACAGAGGCTAGATCCGCACTCTCCTCTCTAGTCACCCCCATAATCTCTAAGGATCTCTCTCGTACCTCCTCGATGAACTCAGCGAGGGTCCTCATCCACCTTCGACCCCAAAAAATCTGGGGATTCATCTGAGAAAGTCTCGAACTCTTGTCGCTGCATCGTTTCCATTCTGAGGAACATAAGCCACCACCGCTGATTGACCTATCTATTGCATGTGCCAACATCTGAAATGTTGCTTTAAACTCGACATGAGTGACTTGCTCTGCATAGAATCCGTTGGTGCCGGTGGGTCTTGCTGATGCCCATCTCTATTTCCATTGTCATGGCGATTCCATTGTCATTCCTTTTTCCATTCACTCGACTTGGAGGCATATTTATGCAAACGCGCAGGCACAAGTTAAAGTATGGAGAGATACTTCATCACACTCCATATAGACCTGAAAGAAGGGAAATTTTCAAAATTTCTTGTAGCTCCCCTCCCCATAGGTGGGACGCGTCACACCTATAGAAAGACTCTACTCAACGCGGCTTTTAGAAATCCTAGGACACTCTAAACCTCGTCTCTGATACAAATTTTGTAATGATCCGATCATAGGCCTAGATCGAGACATGAGACCTAGAACCACAAATGGCCCCAAGTCGACCCATGGTATGAACGCACAACTAAAGAAAATACATCAAGCAGAATCTGATGACTATAACGTGAATAAGCGTAATTATGAATAGCATAGAAATCATAAATAGAGTCGGCATTTGACAAGCTAGACAATCTATATATAATGTCTAATAAGCCTCTACTATCAGTTCGATGAGTTGATGGGACAACATCCAACTAACTCACTAAAGTATGAAAGCTAAAATGACATAATCAAGTACTAAGATGAAGGTCCCCAAAAAATGAGGACTCGCCACGTGGGATCTAAATTGGGCTAAGATGTGGAGATTAACAAATTAACTAAGTCTGATTGTCTAAACTCCTGTATCATAAACGATACAAAATAGAGTATATGTGGCTAGTACTTGGAATGTACTGAGTATGAAAGGTAAATAAAATATATTGACTAACTATTAACTGAAGTCATGCGTATCAACCTAAATCATAAGATCATGAGAGTAAGGACTCGATGCCGAAATCAAATTCTGATACATGTGCTAATCATAAGTTGAATATCATATCTCGAATAGAATGACCCAAAGTTAAAAAAGAGGAGAAATTTGGGCATGAGAGTGAAAGGAAACTCCCTTCATAGCCTCTGCTACATATCCAAAGCTAAATCTAAACTTTCTTGAAAGCCCGAGATTTGGGGAACTTTGCCTTCAATGCTAGGAATAATGAGTATAAGGACTCAAAAACAATTGAGGAATTTCAAGCTTGATCCTTAAAGGGAACCTCTAAACATACATGCATGGAAGTTAAATGGTTAGAATAATGTTAAACTCCCTTAATACACTTCTTCCAGCTTAAAACGACATAGTTTAGGACTTAGGAGCTTAGAATTATGAAAATACTCTTATTAATTATGCAAGAAAAACCTTACTTCCAGAGATAACGACTCAAACAATGAGTCGTCCCTTGATCCCATAACTCGTTACATCACTTACCTTTCCCCAGTATCTGATCTTCACAATGGCCGGACAGATGAGTCGTTACAAACCCCAATGACTCATTACTACCGCTCGTTTCCACCCACCTGCCCTCATGCCTAGATTATGTAATTTCCACAACAAAATTATCTAATGGGTCGTCTTTGCTCCAACGGGCTATTGTACCCTTTTTGTTTCCGCTAAATCAAATATGGATCCTTCTTGAACTCCACTTAGCGACTTATCAATACGCTCCGTTACTTGATGCAATGAGTCATTACTTGACTCGTTAGTCCTAAGAAGTCTCGGACTGTCTCACAATGTAGCACATAACTGGCCGTCGCTCCCTAATGACTCATCCCTTGTGTCATCTAGTGGTCAAGACTTTCACTGACTACCTACCACAAGTCTGACCAAGACTCACGGTAACTTCTAATGGGTTGTTTTGTGACTTGTTCTGATTCAAATTTTTCCCCATTTTTCGTTGTTCACATTACCAATCTCGAGTCTAGTTTTAGGGACTTTGTGGTATTACATGTGTAGTTGTATCATGATACCATGAAGCATCCTATTGTTGCCTGGCAGTTTTAAGTTACTATGTTCATGTTTCGAAGTTCAGAAAACTTGGTATTAGAGCCAAGTTTAGGTATGTCCTAGGATGTATGAAAGTCGTATTATGTAGTCTTTTCCATGGGTGTGAAGTGCGCCACAATTTGTCTGTGGGAGAGGCTACGAGAAAATTTAGAAATTTCCCTTCTTTCATTACTTATGTCGTGTGATAAAGTATTCTCTCAATTCCTCTAACTCATGCTGTACGCGTTTGTAGAAATATGTCTCCACACCGAGTCAATAGAAGAAGATGGGCATCAGCTACCCTACTAGCTCCAAAATGATCCCTTGCCCGAGTAAGTTTCTCATGTCGAGTTCAAGGCCTCTTGTCAAATGTTGGTTCAGACTATGACAGCCTAGGTCAAGTACGTGGTGGCCCATGTCCACCAAAATGGAAATGCAGCAAGCAAGAGATTGTGAGACTTCCTCAGATGAACCCACCTCGAGTTTCTTGGGTCAAAGGTGATGAGGACCCATGAGTTCACAGAGAAGGTTCGAAGATCATCCAAATTACGGGGTGTCGGAGATGAGAGTGTAGACTTAGCCTCCTTTCGCCTGACGGGGTTGGTCATATATGGTTCTAACAAAGGGAAAGAGAGTAGAGGAGTTGGTGCGGTTCCTATTAGTTGGGATAAGTTTGTTACCACTTTCTTAGATAGATTCATTCCTCGAGAGTTGAGGGAGGCAAAACCAGCCGAGTTCGTCAATCCGAAGTAGAACAACAACTGCCCAAGAGTATGCCTTGGAGTTTACCCCGGTTGTCCAAGTATGCACTAGAGATAGTGGTCGATTCGAGGGCCTATATGAGTAGGTTCGTGAATGAGGTAAGGCATTCATTGGTCAAAGAGTACTGTGGACACTACCATGATGATTAATGACATATGATATCTCCTGGACGATCATATATTCCGTGCATAGAGGCACGGTTATGACGAGTCATCCCATTGTTCCACGAGCAAATTAAGGATAAGGAGAGAGAGGCTAAGAGGGCCAGGATGGGAGGTATAAGCATTGCAAGAAGAGATCTGATGGTGGACAATGCCCTCAATCCCACCAGAGGTCGTCAGCCCCAGCCCCATCATCATCTAGCATTCCATCCAGACATCGAGGTGATTAGAGGAGTAGGGTGTCAGGTTATAAGCACCAAAGGAGCATGACTATAGAGCGCACTTTCCCAGTTTGCATAAAATGTGGTAAGAACCACCCGAGAGAGTGCTTGGTTGGATCAGATGTTTGTTTTGGGTGTTGGAAGCCTGGACACATACGCAGGGATTGTCCTTTGGCTAGGCAAAGCGACACTAGAGGTCGTGCCCCAGCCACCACTTCAGCAACTCACCCATCTCAGTAGGGCGCCTCCTCTAGTGCAAGTGGCGGACAGCACTAGAATAGGTTCTATGCACTTTCATCTCAATAAGAGAAGGAGGTCTCACCCGATGTGGTTACTGGTATGTTACAAGTATTCCATCTCGATGTATATGCATTGTTAGATCAAGGGGTTATATTATATTTTGTGATTCCTTATGTTGCTGTTAGTTTTGGTATTAGTCCCGAAATCCCGTCAGAACCCTTCTTAGTCTCTACTCTTATTAGTGAGTCAATTCTAGCTCGACGAGTATATAGAAATTACCCTGTCATGATCCTTTAAAAAGTCACCTCAGTCGACCTAGTAGAATTAGACATGATTGAATTCGATGTTATCTTTGGTATAGATTGGTTACATGCTTGTTATGCCTCACTCAATTGTAGAACCTGTACAGTAGAGTTTCGTTTCTAGGTGAACCAGTCTTAGAGTTGAAGGGAAGTTTAGTTGTGCTTGTAGGTCGCTTTGCTTCCTATCTCTATACCAGGAAGATGATCTCCAAGGGTTGTGTCTACTATCTAGTTCGGGTCAAGGATTCTACATGCGAGACCCCAACTCTTTAGTCAGTTCCTATTGTGTGCGAGTATCCAGAGGTGTTTCCATATGATTTACCAGGAGTCCTTCCCGAGAAAGAGATTGACTTTGGTATTGACCTTCTCCCTAATACGTAGACCATATCCATTCCTACTTATAGAATGGCTCCAGCCGAGCTAAAGGAGTTAAAAAAGAAATTGAAGGATCTTAGATGAGGGTTTCATCAGGCCTAGTAAGTCCCCATAGGGTGCTCCAGTTCTCTTTGTTCGAAAGAAAGATGGTTCCCTTAGGATGCGCATTGATTATCGCCAGTTGAACAAGGTCATGATCAAGAATAAGTATGTCTTCCCCAGGATTGATGATCTGTTTGACCAGTTTTAAGGTGCTAAGTGCTTCTCGAAGATAGACCTCAGGGTAGCACCAGCTTAGAGTTAAGGAGAGTGACATTCCAAAGACAGCTTTTAGGACTCGTTATGGTCAATATGAGTTCGTAGTTATGTCTTTTGAACTAATGAATTCTTTGCAGCTTTTATGGACTTGATGAACAGGGTTTTCAAGCAATATTTGGATATGTTCATGATTGTCTTCATAGATGATATTCTCATCTACTCTCGGAGTGGGGAGGAGCATGCCGCTCATTTGAGGATTGTGTTGCAAACTCTTAAGGATTGCTAGTTGTTTGCTAAATTTAGCAAGTGTGAGTTTTGGCTGAACTCAGTAGCATTCTTGGGTCATGTGGTGTCTAGTGAGGGTGTTCAGGTAGACTCCCAAAAGATAGAGGCGGTGAAGAATTGGCTTAGACTTATTAGTCCTTTAGATACTAGGAGCTTTTTGGATTTAGCTGGCTATTACAGGAGGTTCGTAGAGGGATTTTCATCCATTTCGGCACCACTTACTAAGTTGACCTGGAAGAAGGTCAAATTCCAATGGTCCGATACTTGTGAGATGAGTTTTCAGGAGTTAAAGACTTGACTCACTTCAACCCTAGTACTGACCCTACTGGAGGGCACGGATGGTTTCATTGTGTATTGGGACACCTCTAGGGTTGATATTGGTTATGTGTTGATGCATCATGGTAAGGTCATTGTCTTGACAGAAGAGGACTCATGAGAAGAATTATCCGACACATGACCTAAAGTTGGCAGCTTTGATGTTTGCCTTGAAGATTTGGAGGCACTATCAATATGGAGTGCATGTGGTTGTGTTCAATGACCATAAGAGCCTTCAGTACATGATTACTCAGAAGGATCTAAATTTGCGGCAAATAAGATAACTAGAGCTTCTCAAGAATTATGACATGAGTGTCCTTTATCATCTAGGCAAGGCCAATGTAGTGGCGGATGCTCTTAGTAGGTTGTCCATGGAGAGTGTGTCTCATGTCAAAAATAGGAGGAAAGAGTTGGTGAAGGATGTCCATAGACTGGCTCATTTAGGTGTTTGTCTTACAGATTCTATGGATGGTAGTTTAATTGTTCAAAATGTGCCGAAATCTTCACTAGTAACGGAAGTTAAGGCAAGACAATACAAGGACCCTATCTTAGTGAAGCTAAAGGAAACTGTTCAGAATCAGAAAGTGGAGGCTTTCTCCCAAAGAGGAGATGGTGTACTCCGATGTCAAGGCAGATTGTGTGTTTCAATTATAGATGACTTGAGAGAGCGGATGTTTAGAGAGGCTTATAGCTCTCGGTACTCTATCCATCCAGGTTCCACCAAGAAGTACCGTGATTTATGGGAAGACTATTGGTGGAATGGCATAAAGAAGGACATAGAGGAGTTTGTGGCTAAGTGTCTAAATTACCAACAGGTGAAAATTGAGTATTAGAGACCTGGAGGTATGCTATATATTAGCATCTCCACTTGGAAATGGGAAAAGATCAATATGGATTTCATTATAAGGTTGCCTCATACACACCGATAGTATTACTCTATATGGGTTATTTTGGACAGGTTGACCAAATCAAAATATTTTCTACCTGTCAAAACTACGGATTCAACAGAGGATTATGCTAGATTGTACATTTAGGAGTAGGTTCGGTTGCATGGAGTTCCCTTCTCTATCATCTCAAATAGGGGTACTCAGTTCACCTCTTAGTTTTGGAGATTGTTTCAGAAGGGTCTTGGTACTCAGGTGAATCTTAGCATAGTTTTTCACCCGCAGACAGATGTGCAGGCCAAGTGGACCATTCAGACTTTTGAGGACATGCTGAGAGCATGTGTGATTTATTTCAAGAGTAGTTGGGATGATCACTTTTCCTTCATCGAGTTTGCCTACAATAACAATTATTACTCCGGCAATTCAGATGGCTCCGTTTGAGGCTCTTTATGGGGGAGATGTAGATCACCTATTGGATGTTTAGAGGTAGGTGAGGCTATATTGATAGGGCCATATTTAGTTTATGAGGCGATGGAGAAAGTTTAGCTTATTAGGGAGAGGCTAAAAATAGCTCAGAGTCGTCAAAAATCTTATGTGGATGTTAGAAGGAGAGAGCTTGAGTTTGAGGTTGACGATGGGTGTTTCTGAAGGTGTCTCCCATGAAGGGAGTTGTGAGGTTTGGTAAGAAAGGGAAGCTTAGTCTCCGATATGTTGATCCTTATAGGATTCTGAGGCGACTTGGCAAAGTGGCATATGAATTGGAGTTACTAGCAGAGTTAGCTTTGGTGCATCTAGTTTCCATGTATCTCTGTTAAAGAAGTGTCTTGGCCATCCAGCCTTAGATGTTCTGGTAGAGAGAACTAATGTGAAGGATAGTTATACTTATGAGGAGGTTCTGATTGAGATCCTTGATCGTCAAGTTACGAAGTTGAGGAACACGAAAGTAGCTTTAGTGAAGGTATTATGGAGAAATCAGTTGGTTGAGGGAGTTATATGGGAAGCCGGAGCAGGTATGATGGATAAATGACCGCATCTTTTCCCTTCCGACTCAGTTCCAAAATGAGGTACCATTTTCCTCCTTAGTACTCCATTCAGTTTCATGTCAAGTTCATGTCTCTCAGTTCCTTTCATGTTATAGCATGCATGTATGTTTCATGAATTCAGTTCCGTCATGTATTTCACTCCGTCAGTTTTCAGCTATGGTTGTTCAGTATTGGGATTGCAGTTCCTTCCCTGACCCTCAAGTATTCTTAAGTCAAAATTCAAGGTTGAATGTTCCCAAGGTGGAGATATTGTAACACCTCGAGTCTCGAAATGGCTCCTTGAAGGAAAAAAGAACTAAAATTTCATATCTGATGTAGGTGCAACGGTGGGACTGATGATCTGTCAGGTAGGTGATGGATCGTCATGCATGGCATCACGGCTTCACAACAATGATGACATCCCGTTAGACTGGCGACAAACTGTCACATATACCATCGCGTTATGGCCTCGGTGTCCCTATGTGACAGAAGACTAGACAGACCGTCGAGGGTGTGATGGCCCGTAGCGACTATTGTTATTAAGGGCCAGTCAGGGCCCTCCTCGAGTTAAGGTTTGACGGTGATGGTGATAGACCATCGGTGAGTGACGACCTGTCACGGCCACCGTCGGGATGTTCAGTTGTTTAATTCAGCCCGATTTTCAGGGATAATTTTGTATATTCCTAAGCTTCTAATTCCTAAGTGATATCGTTTTAGGGATCCTTAAGGCTGCAATTGAGGGTTTTACTTAGCTTATTCCTCACTCCTCTCATACACCAAGATTGGGGAAAGATCAAGCTCTCAAGGAAGAAAGGATTTCTCAACTTCTTCTTCTTCAATAGCTCTTGGGCATCAAACCCTAGCAAGAATCTCATCAAACCTGGGTATGCAGGGTCATGTATTGGGGAATTCTTCCACCCTCATGCCCAATTTCATCCCTAATCTATGATTTTAAGACTCCAATAATGTTATGTTGAAATTCTAGGGTTTTACCCAATTCCATGAAATCTTCCATGCTATCTCTGTGGGTTCAATTCTCTCATGTTTCAATTGATGATTTATAGCTAATAGGGTATATTTGACTCTCATTTTATTTACTAATTCATAATTTTAAGTTTATGAAAATTATGCCTTATTATGGATGATTTACAAATTTTAAGCTTATGAACCATGATTTCAAGTATGATGAATTATCAAGTATGTATGAATATTTATGAAATCCTAAATTTATGATTTCATGATTTTGTAGTATGAAGCTTTATTCAAGCATGTGTTATTTTTATGAAATTCAAGCTCAAGTATCATGGCCAATTTTTTGGCATCTTTTCACGAATATTTCACACATGTCAAGTATAATTATGATTTAATATTTTGGCTAGCCCATGCTAGTTCAAGTATGTTTTCATGATAATGATTATGAGTCACGTGCATGTTTTTGGGAGTAGTGTCTAGCACCGAATAGGCTAGGGGTTTAGGCAAACCTGAGTCTCAGAACTACATGCCACCATAGGTATATATTCATGTTCAAACCCTACGGGGACTCACAAGTGATATCACTCCTTACTCGTTCCTAGTCTTGGCAAGCTTGGGATGGCTCTGCCCACTTGAGAGAGATAGTTGGGGCATCATGTAAGCTCTATCATGATGGTGTCGGTTAAGACGAAGCCTCCCATTGTTTCTCATGTTTTGAGTTACTTATGTTCATGATTACGATAATATATTTTATTGCTTATATGACCCATTGATCAGTTTATGAGTCTTCACTTATGATTTCAAGTATGGTACATTATATGATTTCTATTTTTAAATCTTGGGTTATTATGCTTCAGCTTACGATGAATATCTCATGATTATGATTACTTCAAGAATATGGTTATAGCATATTTCTCTTGCTCTCATGTTCTATCTTGTTATAATACATGTTTTCGGACTATTGTTTTACTAGCATATTTTACTTCTTCTACATACTCAGTACATTCCAAGTACTGACCGCATACTCAATGTTATATCGTCTCATGATATAGGTTTGGGTGATCCATTACAGCCTCATCATTAGCTCGCTCCCACTTTAGTCTAGCTCTTTCCCTGCTTGGGTAAGTCCTCATTCTTCAAGGATGTTATCAGTTTTATGTTTTTAGCATGTCTATTCAGTTTCAGACTTAGCAAGCTAGTTGAGGGTGTTGTTCTATCAGCTCATCGTAGTAGTAGAGGCTTTTCAAAAAACCATGTATAGACAGTTTAGCGTTGTTGACACGTGTGCACGCTTATGACTTTATGTTACATAGACTTCCTCTTATATAATGATCATTCTTTATTTCTGCTTTAGCGATGCTCTTATTCATTCTATGTACATGCCATGGATTAGCTTGGAGCCATTTATGGTTCTAGGTCCCGTGTCGCGGTACAGGGTCCATGCTTGGATCATGACAAACTACCTACTATTGTTGCTCAAAACTAAACTTGCACTCAAAAAGGTGAAAAAAAGAAAAAGTGAGATCCTTCCATGCTTACCTTGACACTGTTCGACATCCAAATCAAAGAAATGATAAAGTAGTAAAGGTACCAAAATCCTTCAAAAATCAGCCAATTAAATAAGAAAGCTTTGAATGATATCAATCTACGGATATTAAGACAAAGATATGTGGCAATCAATACAATGCAATGCATTGCCAGTAAATATAAAAGATAGGATATGAAATCATGACCAATGTACTAGAACACACACGTCACTTTTTTTAGGTCGGTCATGACCCATGGAGAACTTGTGAGGTCCATGGACTTGGCATGAATCATCTCCACGTGCCATTGTAGATAGTATCAGTGCACTCTATAAAGATCAGAGATCTTAATATAGAAGTTCTCGACGTGCTAGTGCGGATGGTCTCAATGTATATAATAATTATATAATGCCCTTAATTTATGAAATGATATGTATATATATAGCATAAAATATCAACCAAAAGAGCATCAAATAAATGTCACCGATTCAATGATTATCTATTTTAGCAATTCAGATAATGAAACCATGTAAGTCACATAACCCGTATGGATAATCTCGACATGCATAATCTCATACTCGGCATGGATAATATCTACATGAATCGTTAATGGAATAGTAACTCATACTCAGCATTGAGAATCTCTACATACATCAAATAACAAGATAGTATTTCATAAAATTTGATAAAATACATAATTCACAGAATCACATACCCCAACAAGACATTTAACGGCTAAGAGCTCAACAATCATTTTTCCAACATCTACTGATATTATAAATCAGTCAAAACAGTCAAATATCCTACTTTTGCCCATAATATGGCATTGGTACCCACATAAGTGTTCATCGTTTCACCTATATGGGACACCCTAGTATCGAAGCACACCATCTCCCCCTTTGGAGAAGACCTCTACNCACATAAGTGTTCATCGTTTCACCTATATGGGACCCTCATTACCCATAACCTATCAATTTAGCAATTACTAATAACAATATTTTATAAGAATAGTCTAATAAGTCTAACTTGCCTTATGTCTGAAGCTCAAATGAACATAGATTAGCCTTGGCTGCCCTTAGAGTATCTGAATGATTTCAATCTTTTCAAATACGTAATCATTGTAAGCCTATGAATTCGTATATATCCATATTTTTATACTTTTATTTTGGACCTAAAAAGTCAATCCCGGGCCTTCAAGGTCAAAAAATTATTTTATTTCAAAATTAGTTTACCCATAATACAAGGGTCTCAAATCTAAAATTTCATCGAAAATTGAGTCCAGATCAACATTCAAAAAATCAACAATCATATTTTCAATTCTAGATATAAAAACTATAATTTCTAACATACATATGTGGATAAATCTAAAATCATCATATGAACCTGTTGGAACTTTCAAATCAAGAATCTGATCTCGTTTCGTCAACTATTAGAACTAATTCAGCTCTTAACATTAAATTCTATTAAAATACAACTAGAGTGTCTAAAACTCATCTATAACTCACAGACACAAATCAAATATGCAAATCAACCATAAAATGCATTTCAAAATCGATCTAAGGGCTTTTATGCAAATGTTGACCTTGGTCAACCCAAACTTTCAAATAAATTAGGAAGCAATCAATGACTCAAATCACTGTCTCGCACCTCGGGATCCATAACGTCCATCTAAGTCATAAATCACCCTCCAGACCTAATGAAATCGATCAAATTCAAATTTGACCTCATTAACCCAAAATATTAACTTTGGTTAAACTTTTAAAATTGAAAATCTTCTCTGAAATATGTCTGATCACCTTCAAAATCATGTCACCAATCTTAGCAAGTCATAAGTAGTAAAAGAAAGCTTTGGGAAAGGTCAAACTTGAGAAAAAGAGTTAAAACACAAAACGACCCTGCGAATTTACATAATCATACAATAATATATGTGACAAATATCATTTAGTTTAAATTTTATTTAAAATGAATTCTTACAAGTAAACATGTATTTCTCATCTTCTATATATGGACGTTGACATGATAAACTAAGATGTGACTGCGTAACAGTTGCTAATGAAAAATGCAATCAGAGGATATATTCAAATGAACGAAAGAGACATTCAAGTTTAAGATAGAAAATAATTAAAGAATATTGCAAATCTTCTAAAGAATTGACATGCCGAAAAGAAAGTATCAAAATTTTCAAAAGGGATGGGAGTGAAGCCCTATGATTAATAATTAAAGACGGTGACAACTCAATCTAATTAATTGAAGATCTCATGACAAAGTTTCAATATTATAACAACAAGAAAGTTTGGTTCAATGTTGTAACAACAAGTAATCTAAGAAGCAACATAATCTTATTATCTTAGTTAGAGCCGTCATGGACTTAGCTCGTTGGGCCGGCTTAATTCTAATGGGATCGGGCTATAAGTTTTTACACGAAATTCCACTAAAATATAGTGATCTTTAATATCTACCTTTTAAAATGTGGTCTTTAATTTTTGTCATTAGTGTTCATTTAATGATAATTTATGGACGATATTATCTTTATCTCCTCATTATTTTCTCATCCTTTCTAATTCACTTCATCCCTTCTCAATTAAGATTTTTTTCAGAAATCACGTGCCATATTACTATAAAAAAATTATTTTCTTTCCATTATTAAGTAAATCGGGCAATAGACATCCTACTTATTTTTATTCATTATTGTTTAGGAAATGTAACTAACGTGGTCACTTTGAATTGAATTTCTTACTAAAATTTTTTTCTTTTACTCCCTCCATTACATACTAATAAATTATACTAGAATAACTTAACTGAAACATACTCTACTAGAAACTAATTTTTGCCAAAATTAAAGATAACACATATAAGAAGGAAAATTTAACTTGTGTCATTAAACTTATATTTTGGGGCATAATTTTATTTATTTTAATTTATAATTTGTGTATTATAACTCTTAATTCATAATATTCTAAAACTAATCTTATGTCTTATAAGGCAAAATTTCTTTTGTCTTGTGGCAAGGGATAAGTTCTTTTGTCTTAAGGCACAACCTGTGCTACTAAACTTTATGCCTTGGGACATAACTTACATATGCTTTGGGGCATAATTTTATTTTTTTAAAGGTATAATTTATGTATTATAACTCTTAAGGAATAATATTCTAAAACTAAATTTATGCCTTATAAGGCATAACTTGTGCCTTGTGGCAAAAAAAAATTTGCCTTGTGGTATAACTATTGCATTGGGCATAAGTTCTTTTATCTTGAGGCACAACTTGTGCTACTAAACTTTATGCCTTGGGATATAACTTACTTATGCTTTGGGGAATAATTTCAGTTACTTTAAAGTATAATTTGTGTGTTATAAACTCTTAAGGCATGACATTCAAAAATTAAACTTATGCCTTATAAGGCATAACATGTGCCTTGTGGTAAAATTTCTTTTGCCTTGTGGTGTAATCTGGACATAAGAGAAGCTAAGGCAGAAGAATTCGTGAACTTGATGTAAGAAACCAAAAGAGTGGGGGAGTACAACAAGAGAAGTATGAAGCCTTCCATGATAGTCTTAGAGGCGAATGGGAAGTCAAGAGATAGTGATTTCTGCCTAGCCTTAATAAGTGATCCAATCCTCAAAATGATGATCTTTAAGCTAAGGGGAAGATCATAAAGTGAAGGACCATGTCAAGCCTTGAGTTTCAAGCATGAAGGTCCAGGATCAGTAACTACGGGAGATCGATCCACGCTTATTCAGGTGTCCTTCTATACTTCAGTCTATGCGATACTCTACTCATGTCGTATGTGCATATGTTATGCCCATATTTAAGTTCCAAGTACTCCTTACGTGTGTTTGTACTCAGATTCGTAGAATGAGAAGTAACTACTTCAGCTGGTGATTCCAGTCTTCTTCCATGATTCCATAAATCTAAGTTTCGTGTCATGACCCTCGTTATGTATGTAAACTCATGTCTCTCAGCATGCTCAGCTCTATGGACTCAGTCTTTAATATTTGCCTTATCGGCTCATAAGATCATATTATATCAAGTATATGCCCAGCTTAAATTTCTTAGATGATTCATGCTCATAATTCCTTACTCTAAGCTCTATGAATGTTCCCCCATGATGGAAATGATGGTTAAAATTTGTACATTCAGGATAACTCCCTATCCCTGCCATAGATGTCGGGTATGTAGAAATTCAAGAAGCGCAGTTATTAGCCAAGCCTAGAAGTGTAACAACCCACATGGTCATTTTGTGATTGTTGATCCATTTCCCTGGGTTGAACCTTTCCGTATCCTTATTTTGTTACTTATGACTTGCGTAGATGGATGACACAATTAGCAAGATGCTCCAATGGAGATTGGATAAGATTTTTGGTTTTTGGAAGGTTTGAAGTTTGAGAGGTTTGACCAAATTCAACATTTCAGGTTAACCAAGCTCGAATTTGGGTTCTGAAAGTTCTGTTAGTTTCGGATGGTGAGTTATGACTTAGTTGGGTAGTTTGCATGGATTCCGAGGTGTTCGGGAGTGATTTGAACCTTTGGTTGGATTTATGAGCTGTAAGGAAGCTAAGTTTGACCACAATCAACTTTCGATTAAAACGACCTCATATCGGTGATTTGATGATTCCAATAGGTTCGGAATGTGTTCTATGATTGAATTTCATGTTTGGTGTGTGATCGGAGGATTCCGGATGAGTTTCAGGTGGATTAGAACATTTTATGTGTTTTAGCATGATTTTAAGCATAAAATGTGACAACTCAAAAGTTCTTTTTAGCTTTTGAGATCGAAAAAGTATTCTGAGACTTTCAAAATTCTTAGCATGAATCATAGGAGTTATTTGAAAATTTTGGTGCAATTTTGATAAGTCAAGATCAGGTTTTTATTGCAAAACATGAAATAATTCTTAATCGAGCAAAAATAACGTTTGACTAGGCAAACGAGCACCAAATAGAGTTTTGATTGAACGAGTAGGTCCTTATCATTATTTAGAAATTGTAGGAAAAAGAATCATTTCATTTTGAGTTCGTATGATGAAGTTATGGTCATTTTAGTAAAGATTAAAGTTGCTAGTGCGGTGCTGGTGCAGCCCTATATTTACCTGAACAGTGTATTTTTGCACAGACTGTGTTTATTTGGTATTTTGAGTATATTTGGAGTTCTGGAGTTCGGAATTAAGTGATTTTTGCAGCATTCTTCTCTATTTAATAAGGGGGTAAGTATCTAATCCTTAATTTGGTATTTCGCCACGATCTCTTTAGTTGGTTTTCATTTTTATCCGTGAATTTATTGGAGGAAAATTTGGGGATTTGAGTCTAAAGTTAAGAAATCATATTTTGATGGATGAAAAGTCGATTTGAGCTCCCTTTTGGATGAAATTTCATATTTGAGTTCTTTACATTAGGATAATATGATTTTTAAATAAAATTCCAGTTTTGCCCTTGCCGGTCTGGGGTTGACTTTTAGATTGACTTTTGGACCCGAAATAAAAGTATATCAATATGGGTGTACATGATCTCATTTTCTTATGTAGAATACATATTTGACCAGATTTTGATCATTCAGAAGGGTTACGAAAGGAAAAATTTGTAATTTGATGCTTGAACTTTGTTTTGAGGCAAGTAGAGATTTCTTGATTCTTTGAGGATCGAAAGGAAGGGGAAGCTTAGTCCCCAATATGTTGGGCCACATAGGATTGTGAGACGTGTTGGAAAGGTGGTCTATGAGTTGGAGCTACCAGCGGAGTTAGCTTCGGTGCATTCGATGTTTCATGTGTCCTTGTTGAAGAAATGCATCGGAGATCCATCTTTAGTTATTTCGGTATAGGACATTGGGGTGAAGGACAACCTTACCTAGGAGGAGGTACCAATCGAGGTCCTTGATCATCAGGTTCATAAGTTGAGAAATAAGGAAGTAGCCTCGGTGAAGGTTTTGTGGAGAAATCAGCTTATTAAGGGAGCTACATGGGAGGCCGAAGTAGATATAATGGCTAAGAACCTGTATTTTTTCCCTTCCGGCTCAGTTCTAGCTTGAGGTATAAGTTTCCTCCTTAGTACTCTATTCAGTTTCATGTCAAGATCATGTCTCTTAGTTTCTTTCATGTCTTAGCATGCACATATGTTACATGAATTCAGTTCAGTCAGGAATCTCAATCCGGAGTCAGTCACTCCATCAGTTTTCATCTCCAATTGTTTAGTTTTGGGATTACAATTCCTTCCCTAGCCTTTTAGTGTGCGTGATCTACATTTGAGGACGAATGTTCCCAAGAGGGAGATAATATAACATCCCAAAATTTTCCTAGGTCAGACCCGAGGCTTACAACAGAAAACAACAAGAAAATAATACCAAAACCAAACAATGAACCTTAGTATGGTTGATCGTAGGGTCCAACAGGTCATTGGAAGTGCTCATTGTTTCATGACCAGAGAGCTATCATAAATTTGTTCGGAACCCACGAGGGGATTGTACGGACCGTGGCTTGATTGAACCGGTCGTTATTTGTGGTCGTTGAAGCAGATTAAGAGAATTTTGAAGGAAGAATAATGGAAACCAATGAATGGACCAACGGTCCATTGTTTCTTATCACTGCCCGTATGGATGGGTCATTGGTTCTACAGTTTGTTGAAAATCTCGGGCTAAGTTTGGAACCCTTTCAGGTACATGGATAGAACCGATGCTGGTGAATTCATGAAAATAAGGTGTTAAGATCAATTCCTAAGTATAAGAAGTGCATTTGATGCAAATTAAGTTCATAAGGAACCTCTACCACAAAATTGAGTTGAGATCCTCCTTACCGATTGAGTGTTCGTATAAGTTCTTATAAGGGTCAACTTAAAATGAGTATAGCTCCCACTTTACAAAATATGTTTAGATGATTCATCACCTCAAATTGAAGCCCTTGAATTCTTCTTTTCAAAGAACCCGACCTTGTATCAATCAGACTTCGGAGTAAAAAGTTATGAGCGGTTTAGTGAAGTAGCAGCAAGAAACAACGAACCTCAGAACGGGTCATTGTAGCAACCCACGACCCATCCTGTTGGTCGTTGGAACTGCCAGTTCCAGGTATTATTTTGACAGTTTGGGGGTATTTTGGTAAACTCCTATGCTTCTAACTCCTAAATGACGTTGTTTTGGGCTTCCTTAAGATCAGATTAAAGGGATTAACCTAGCCTAAATCCTCACCCTCTCCAAAAGATCCATAGTTGGATTTTCTCTAAAGAAAGGAGCTAGGGTTCTTCTTCAACCTCTTCAAATCTTCTTGGACTCTTCAAGGAAAGTCAAGGGATCATCAACCCAGGTATGTGAGGCTATGAATGGGCTATGAATGAGAGCTTCTTTCACTCATGCTCAAAACTCTTCTCAATTTCCATGGATTTTAATTCTAGATTCAAGTTTCATGATCTTACGGGGTTATTCCAATTTTTGTGAAATTCTCTATGATCTATCTATGGCTCAATTTCTTTCATGTATTAAATCATGTTTTATGATCTATGGGCAGATTTTATGACTATTTTGAATATAAATTTATAGATTTGAATTTAAATCCAATTATGCCTAATTATGTATGTTTTTATGAAAAGTCAAGTTATGATTTTATTATGATCTTGATCTAAATTAGCCCAATTATGATTTATGCTTTCTGTTATGATTTCTTCCAAGTACTTATCAGCGGATTTATGAAATATCAAGTTTATACATGTTTACAAGTATGCATGAATTTCATAATTTATCGATTTATGATGTTGGCCGATTCATGGGCCCTTGATTCATGGCTAAATATGTATGTAAATGGGGATCAACGATGTTAATGTTTATTTGTCCATGAATCTTGTGAATGATATTTATGTTTTATATACGAGCCTAATGTGCATATTTTTGGGAGCAGTGTATAGCACCGAGTAGTCCGGCGTTCAAAGAACTACACCGGTGTCTCATAACTACGTGCCACCATAGGTTCATATTGATGCATTACAATGTTAATGGATCCCCTCTTTCGTGATATCACATATTGCACATGCCTTGCCTTGCAAGCTCAGGGACGACTCTGCTCACTTCAGTGAGATAGTTAGCATCATGTCAGGCTCTACCAATGATGTTGTCGGTTGGCTGATGAGTCCTCCCATTGTTCCTCATGATTTATTCATGTTCATGTTCATATTATTTTGGTCAAGTCATGTTTTCAAAGTTTTTCCTATTATTATAATTATGACTGATTTACAGATGTTTTTGAAAACCATGAGCCCTCATGTTTATATTATGATATTTATTGATGATCATGATGTCCTACTTTATAAACTCTCATGTATTTTAACTCGTCCATTTTTATTTACCTTACATACTCAAAAGACACTCCAAGTACTGATCGCATACTCTATGCTGTATCATTTAATGATACAGTCTCGGATATTTCGGTTCAGTCCCGCTGTTAGCCTGATCCTCAAGTTTGGTGGTCCATTTTCAAGCAGCAGTCTTATCTCCCGAGGACCAATTGATATTGTTATCCTCTATGTTTAGTTTTTCAGACTTGTCGGGTTAGTTGGGGGTGTTGTCCCATCAACCCATCAGATATGTTAGAGGCTTTCAGACTATATGGTATTCAGCTGTCATGTATGAAGTGCATTTTCATTTTCTATGTTATGTCATGGTTATGCTTCCGCTATGTTATTATGCTGAGTATTCCGCTTTATATTGAGTTAGCTGCATGTTAATGCCATGGGTCGACTTGAAGTCTCTCGGGGCTCTTAACCATGTTCCGATTCTGGACTCTTACGTCTGTATCGTACATACATATATTCAAATGCTATATAGCCGGCTTCTTGATCAATCATGAATCGAGTGCTAGTTTCGCCTTACCCCAATTTGAGGCGTGGCATTAGTAGTAGTAGTCAATTTTTGGTTATTACTCATTTTGTTTTTTATTAGAAGGCATCGATCATCTGGATTAACGGGCATAAGTAGAAGATTATTTTATCAAGTAAAGGTATTTCATTTGACCATTTTTTTATTACTTAAAATACCGAAGGGTAAAATTAAAGATCACTTATTTGAGGGGAAAAAATTAAAGACCAAAATAAGGGTATTTATGCTAATGACCCATTGGGTTAAGATTTTTTAACCCTCATTTTAGAATGAGACTTTTACCACGATCTGAAGGCTTCCATTGGTCTCGTGAGGCTTGAGTGATACTAGGTTGGGGCCGCTTGCATAAATAAGAAACAATTAAAAAAATTAGAGTGCTAAAAATAACAAGAGGAATCCAAACTCAAAGTAGAATAATGTCATCATATTTTTGTTTTTTATTTTGAAAATGAAACAAGGCTAGGTTAATATTATTACTTGAAGTTAGCTAGTTATATTGTTACTCATTAACTGTTTAGCTCTACCAATTCTTTGTTTTATTCAAATAATTATCGCTTATTAATATGTTAACAATGCCAAAAGTTATTCGGTTTCACTTTTATTAAAAAAATAGTTTCGTATGTTTTTGGTCCACAAAAATCATTTTCCTCGTAGGATTGTCCCCAAGATATTTTTATAGAATGATAACGATTTATGGTGGAAGCTAACAATCAAATCTTTACTTGAAGTCAAATTGATTAAAAAATAATCAAACTTGTACTAAGACCATCAAACCAATAGGAATACATCATATGCAACTTAAATTGTATTAAAACCACCAATTAACACGAAAATTCCCTAAGCATAATGGGAATTATTAGTGAAACTTCTTTGGTTAATTAGTACTTAATAAATATTATTAGGACTATTTTATTTGTGAATTTGGAAACTTAGTTAGCAAGTAGCAATACCATGTACTATTGTCTTGTAAATATTTATTTAGCCTTTTATATTATAAAAATTTTAAAAATTATAAAAATATTATTTTAAAAAGCTATTGGCCCGACCTAACTGGGCACACATAGATTAGATTGAGTTGATTATTTTGAGATATATCATTTGATGGGACAAACCGAATTCGACTCATTAAATTCAAAAACCAGTGAGTCATTCCTACAAATGCTCTTATTTTGGGGTGGTCTTTATTTTTTCTTCAAATTCATGTGGTCTTTTTATTTTTGCCCTTCAGCACTTTAAGTGAAAAAAAGGTCAAAAATATCCCTAACAGTCAAAAAATTGCAAGGAAAAGAAAAATTCAAGGCATAAGGTTTGGCACAAGTTATGCCTCGGGGCATAAATTCATACAATTTATGCATCAGGGGCATAAGTTTAGTAGCATGAAATAAGTTCAACAACATGAATTTGGGTGTAGGGCATAAATTCAATAGCATAACTTATGCCTAAGGGGGTAAAAGTTCGGGCCGTATGAACTTGTGCCCGGTTAGTTAAGCAGCATGAATTTGTGTCTGAGGCATAAGTTCAACACCATGAACTTGTGTTTAGGGGGCAGAAGTTCAGCAGCATGACAAAAGTTCAGCAACATGAATTTGTGCTTCGGCCAGGTTTAGCAAGGTTGAACTTCTGTGTCTAGGAGCTTTAGCAACATGAATTTGTCTCTAGGGTATAAATTCAGCAACATGAATTATGAATTTGTGCCTCGACATAAATTCAATAATATAAATTTGTGCCTTCAAGGTTAACCTGGTGGCTCCAGTTTACTTTTGTAATATTAAAGGTAAAGGTATGTCTTGCAAATTAAATAACACTTAGTTTATGCCTTCAGATAAATATTCTCTAAAAAGGTTTGCCCATTGAAATTAAGTCATAATTAATAATATTTTAGACATAAAATTTTCATTAAATAAACTGTAGGGATAAAAATTAAAAACCACCAATTTGAGGGAAAGTTAAGGACCACCTAAAAAAATAAATATAGTCCGTACAAAAAAACTTGAAACCCTCATAAGCTAGCCTGTCTAGACTAGACCTGCCCGTATTGACGACTCTAATCTTAGTCACCACAATTAGTTGGGAATCGACTCCTCTCCAATGCTCTCTGTCCAATTCCTCCGGTTCCCCTTTAGATTTGTGAAACGTGGCAGTTAAAATATTTATTGGCCCAACTTCCTTCATTGCAAAATACATGCCTACATATCAACTAAAAAATATCATATTCTCCTCTTTCTCGCTCGCATCTCCATTTTTTTTCCTGTACTCTTTAAATTTCTCTTTTAACTCCCTCCAAAATTAGAACAGTATATATATATATATATATATTAGTGTTCTTCATATGCTGGCATGGCTTCTCAATGTCAAGAGCTAGTTATGACAAGATGGACACATCAAAGTATATAGATGACTTTATTGTGCCATACATTGAAGTTTTAAGGTTTACACCTGTGAGCAAAAGGCATGGGTAAGATTGATCTTTAGATTATTTTTTGGTGTGCGTGGAAGAATCAAAATATCATTCACGAGTCAGACCCACTTTCAAATTACACCTCTCCAAACATTAAAACTACGTTGTACAATCACCGTATTAATGACTAAAATTGACATGTAAGAATGGATCTTAACTGTTGGCTAAAAATATAAAATGTGTAAAATATGAGAACAACCAATGACCTGTGATGGGAAATGTTCTTCATTGAATTGTGTGATTATTGAGATTTCTACTAGCTCTAAAGGTGTTTAGATTATCAATCAAACATCAAATTGAGTAGGATTTATGTGTGGTTATCTCTTGTGGTCTTTTAGTATTGGGCTGTAACATCATCTGGCTTTCATTATGTGAGTGTATGGAGGAAGAGTTAAGGGGTCTGACTTCTGTAGGCGTGGCTTTACAACAGAAGGAAGCTTTGTCATTAAATATTTTAACGGTCACGTGTCATAAATCAAAAGGGGAAACTGAAGAAACTGGATAGAGAGCACCGGAGAGGAGCCTGTTCCATATTGTTATGGTACTTAATGTCACGTCTTGGAGGCCTAACACATGCTCTTAATGAATTGACAGTAAATTATGCGGTATATGCTTCAATTATACGTTTTCTTGGAGAAACAAAATAGTGTACTACATAGCTTTATATATTAGCAACAATTTCATATACATCCAAAGTCTCCAGTAAATTTGATACTTAAAATCACGCTGATAACTTCAAAGTAAATATAAATAACTAAGCTATCCACGGGACTTGAGAGTACCATTGGTGTATAAATAAACGGGGGAGCTGCAAATCAGGCTCATCGTATCACATAGGAGTATTTTCGATCGTAGTACCAATCACCAAATACCTTAATTGTAGTCTGCAACAACATTCCATCTACTTAATATCATGAAATAAATGCTTAGTTTTCTTTATGTTTTCACTAAAATTTCGAATCCTAGCTATCACAATTAACCAATAATCACCAATATATCATTGAATTGATTTATTGAAACGGCAAATGATACAAATGATGGCGTAAATATTTCGTGTAAAAGAATAATGTAAAGGGTATAACTATCGAGGATTATGCAACAAAAAACATAACAAAATAAGCAAATCGTGTATTCCTCCACTCATCCTCCATTGTGAAATATTTTTAGCTCACATTTCACACTTACTAGAGTCCATTGTGGTTAGGCATGCAATGTCTATGTTGTCTGCTATAATATTAACCCCGGATCTGGCCATCCAGAGGTAGATTCTATCATCCCTTCTAAGGCTATCTACTCCCACCAACTTATTTGATATATTTTGACTACCGCGACTTTAAAAATATGTGAAGACATTTGAAACTTGTTGTCTTAAACAAGTCATATATAGATACCAGTAGATATAAATCATCTCATTTAGGTGAAATAGAGTATTTTGAAGTTAAATTGTTACTAAATATAAAATATCTCATTCTTTTTGGGACGGACTAAAAAGAAAAGTA
Source organism: Datura stramonium (assembly GCA_018107945.1). NCBI lineage: Eukaryota > Viridiplantae > Streptophyta > Magnoliopsida > Solanales > Solanaceae > Datura > Datura stramonium. Next base: position 288,937 of record JACEIK010000939.1, read on the forward strand.
GAGTGTGTGTGTGTATATATATGTGTGGAGTGCACTTCCCGGATACAGAACAGATTGCCCACAAAGATGTATATTTTTCTTTTAAAAAAAAAATAACTTTGCTAGGGAAACACTTACATTTAAAAGATTAATGCTACATTTTTAATATCCAAATTGAGAAGTTGTGCGTTTGGTTGGGATTCACGATTTGCTTGGATTGTACAGATGTTTTTCTATCACGACTTTTTTTTTATTTTGGATTGTCACAAAGTTAGTAAAGAAGTCCTATATATCATGGATTACCTATGCCTCTAACTACTTCTCAGGTTCAAGCAACAGTTGATGGTCAGATTCTAGGTGCTCACACACTAGTGCAGTAGGATGCACCGACTTTCCACACTCAAAGAGGCACCTATTATAGCCCCACAACATGTGGTTCAACCAGTTGGAAGAGTTGAGGCTCCTGCTATGTATTCTAATGGTACTAATAGGTTAAGAGATTTAATGAGGCTCAACCTTTCATAGTTTGATGGTACAAACAAAGTTGATGGTCGACTTAAGTTGTTAGACTGTTATGAGAAGATCTTGACTACTTTGGATTTAGAAGAGTCCCATGGAGTTAAGAGTGCAGGGGAACCACTTTGTTTCAATGATATGGCGAAGACATGACGTTGATGGATCTAATGTAGTGGTGACAAGTAATGTTACAGTTAGCTCACATAAGGCTTTTGTATAAGTTGAACTTGGATGAGCCATTTTTTGTTTCAACATTAGTGGGGGAGTCTATTTTGCGAGATTAGGTTTGTCGTGATTGTGATACTTCAGTTCAGGGGTGAGACACCATATGATTGATCTCATAATGCTATATATGGATTACTTTGGTGTCATCAGTGGAATGGACAAGATGACACCATTTCATGTTACACTTGACTTCCATGCTAAAGTCATGAAGTTTGGTCTTTTAGGGGAACTGTGTCTGGAGTGTAAAGGTATGCTAATTGTGACTAAAGGAATTTTGTAAACGCATAAAATGATGATTAGTCATGCTTGTTTTGATTTCATTGTTATAGTTCATGATACCGAGCACAGGGTACTATGCTTGATAATGGTTTAGTTGTCCATGAGTATCCTGACATATTCCCAAATGATTTATTAAGGTTACTCCCTTCGAGGCATGTAATTTTGCAGATATACATTATTGGTGATTCAACCTATTTCTATTTTCCCGTGAAAATTATTCAATAGAGTTGAAGGGACAAATATAGGATTCTCTTGATAAGGGTTTCATTACATCAAGTGCTTCATTTTAGGTGCACCTCATTGTTCATGAAGGAATATGGTTCTATGTGTGTATACTAATTAAAGGTAGTTGAACAAGATGATGAACAAGAATAACTAGTCTTTGCCTCATATTGGTCATATGTTTGACCAACTATAAGGTGAGATTATACTCTAAAAATGATTTGAGATCGCGATATTATCAATTGAGGAACATGATATTTAGAGGATATCTCCAAGATAGCTTTACAATTTATATATGAGCATTTTTAGTTATTGATGATGACTTTTGAGTTGACTAATGCCCCGATAAAGTTGATAGATTTTATAAACAGGATGTTCAAGACAATACATGCACTTGTCTTATTGTATTCATTGGTGATATTTTTGTTTAATAGCGTATTCAGGAACAATATGAACACTATTTGAAGAAAAAATTCCAAACACTGAGAAACAAAAAGTTTTATTCCAAGTGCTTGAAGTATGAGTTTTGGAAATATAAAATGGTATGCTTGGGTCACGTTCTATCAAGAGATAAGATCAATGTTGCACCAAAAAATATTAAGGCAGTTCAGCAGAGGTTGAGACCTACCGCACCTATAGAGGTGTAACACCTCGTAATTTTGGATTAGCTTTGAAATTATTAAATATTTGTGGCTAGATTGAAACTTTAAAATTTATGTGTATTCACGTGTAAAATTCAATATCTAAGTGTGCACCAAGTGTACAAAAAAATTAGAGTTGAAAATAAATAAAGTTGAAAATCTGGATTGAGATGCGGACCAAATGTTTGATATTTTCAAAAGGTTTGAAACGCGTTTTAGGAATAATTTACATATTTTCTTTGTGTTCGGGAAGTCTCGAACGAGTTCCAAGGGTAGGTTCCCTGCTTTAGTTTGTTGTCTAATTGATGTCTCGTGTCATTGCATTTGTGATGAGTATGTCACAATAGTAAATCGAGTCTCGCATATGTGATGGTCTAGTAGTCAGGGAATTATCACATTTGCGAGATGGGTTTCCCATTTTGATAGTTCTGCAATTGCAAAGAATGAATTGCATTGCGATGATAGGCCAGCTCTGAATAGTTTGCATTTTGGATGGGTTCAACATATTTTCGAGGGTAACAATGGCGATGTTAGTTGTCCCAACTGGGAAGGACCCCTGGCAAATATATTTATTTATCATTTCAATTACATTGCTTATAACACAATCTTGGGAGCTAGAGATCTCATATTTGGGCCATTTTTGTGTCATTCTTCGTGATTGGCTTATGGATAAAATTCTAACCTTGATTTTGGTATTTACCCTACATTTCATCTTTTATATTTCTTTTTATAATTTGTATTGGGGTGACAGAATTGAGAGTTTTTGGCCTAGATGTACAAATTGTATTTCTTTAATTTGAAGGTTGAACTAAGCTTTTATGAAATTTGGGATTTGAGACCTATGTGTTATTAGTAAGATGATTTTGAAATAAAATTACAATTTTGATTTTAAGGGCTTGGGGTTGACATTTGAATTGACTTTTTGGGTCCGAGATAAAAGTATAGAAATATGTGTCTACAAACTCGTATGCTTACATAGATTATGTATTTGAATAGATTGGGATCATTCGGAGGCTTTGAGGAAGGTGAAAGTCGTAATTTGATACTCAAAAGGAACAGTAATTGGCATAGGAACAATTATCTATAATGACTCTTGCAACATTACAAATGTTTATCTTGTGAAAGGACTAAACTAGAATCTGTTAAGCATTAGTCAACTATGTGACTTCGAACTTGAGGTAAGATTCAAAAAGATAGGTTGCATTATTGAAGTTAAAATTGGGAATGATATACTGCCTGGAAGCCAAGATAAAAATGTATATGTTCTGAATTCTTCAAGAATTTTGATAAATATATATATTCCTATCATAAAAAACTAATGACCGTTGGATGTGGCACAAGAAGCTAAATTATGCAAGCATGCGATTAATCGTAAAACTTGCAAAACATGATCTAGCCATCGGGTTACCAAAGCTAGATTATACAAAGGCTCATATATGCGATGCATGCCAAGCGGGAAATATAACTAGGAACTCCTTTTTTCAAAAGATATTGTTACCACTTGTAAACCCTTGCAACTACTACACATAAACCTTTTTGGTCCCACAAGAACTGCTAATATTAGTGGCAATAGGTAAATTTTTATTATTATTGATGATTTTTTTATTTTACTTGGGTAATATATTTCTTGCTAATAAGGATGATATTTTTAAAAAAATTGAGTTCTTTTGTGAGAAAGTACAACGAGAAAAAAATTACAGTATCACTTTCATAAGAAGTGATCATGGAGGAGAATTTGGAAGCAAAACATTTGAGAATTCTACAATGAACATGGATACACTCATAATTTCTCCTCACCTGGATCTCCTAAAAAATTATAGTGATTGAAAGAAAAAAATAGAACAATCTAAGACATAGCAAGAAACAGGATTGTGGAACACTTGTTGCCGCATCATTTTTGGGCAGAAGCTATAAGTACAACATGTAATATTCTAAATAGGTGCTTCATCAGACCAATTTTGAAGAAAGCTCCATATGAACTAACGGTAACAAACTCAATATAAGTTATTTTCATCCTTCAAGTATTCTTTGTGCATAATAACAGAAAGGACAATATTGGTAAGTTTGATTCTCAAAGTGATGCAGGTATATTTCTTGGTTACTCTAACACTACTAGATCATATAGAGTTATAATAAGCATACATAAAATATTGAAGAATTCATTCGTGTAATTTTTATGATACTAACTGTTTCATTGAGAAAGGTAATCACGGAGATAAAGAAGAAAAGCAGGAACCACATATCATTGTATTGACACTAGGGAATTAGAAAATATAACTTTATATAGTCAATGATAAATCAGGAAGAGTCGGCTATTGTAAACATTAAATCAATTCTTAATGAATGGAGAAGTGAACCTAATTATCCTCAAAAGTTTGTCATCGGAAATTCAAATAAAAAATGAGAACTCGAGCCTCAAACAAAAACAATTTCAGCATAGCTCTCATCTCTCAAGCAGAACTAGAAAAGGTTGATGATGAACTCAAAGATAATCCTTGGGTTAAAGCTATGCAGGAAGAATTAGATAAATACGAAAAGAATCAAGTATAAAGCTATTTTCTAAACCTAAAAAGGCATGCAGTATTGGAACTAAATGAGTATATAAAAAGGCATGTAGTATTGGAACTAAATGAGTATATAGGAATAAG
>JACEIK010000940.1:72580-90773 GCA_018107945.1 Datura stramonium
CTCCCACTTATCTTTGAGCTTGTGGTATGTTCCGAAATAAAGCTTCTCTTATGCATGAATTCATAGTTGAGATGTATGTTATTGAGCTTCATTTCATACGAGGTTGAGTCTATGCATGATTTCATTATTGAGCTTTGTCAAATGACAATGTTGAGCTTCGTTTCATACGATGTTGAGTTTATGCATGATATCATTGTTGAGCTTCGTCAATAGACAATCTTGAGATTCCTTATATACGATGTAGAGCATTGCATGTTTTGGGAGAAGAGTCTAGCACCGAGTGAGCGAAGGGTCAATCACCCTATGCCCCAGAACTACGCGCCAATGTAGGTCGATACTATTGTATTATTGGGACCTCCCTTGTGAGCTTTCCCCGGCAATAATGGCCCACGAGCTTGATATCGATATCATGGTAGCGTCCTTAACGCTGGCAAGGTTTTGGACGGCTCTGCCCATTTGAGTGTAATATTCAGGACCACGTAAGCTATAGCGTGGTATGTCGGTTAAGTGACGAGTCTCCCATTGTTTATATGATTCAGATTTGCATATTCATTACTAGTGATTATTACTTTAAGCATGCATGTTCTAAAGGCAAGGTTTGACTCATTGTTCAGCTTTTCTATAAATGACATATTTCAGCTTTGAGCCATTCGATTCAGTTATGATGTTATGAAGCTATGCATGGTCATATTATGAAAAGGTTATGATTTCAGAATGAATTCATGTAGTCCTTCCTCTTACATTTAAAAGCTTATGATATAATATGAAATATTTTAACTGATTTACTTTACTTAAGAGTTTTTACTTACCTTGCATACTCGGTACATTCCACGTACTGACTGCATACTTTTTATGCTGTATCATTTTATGATATAGGGCCCAGCTCCCAGGTCAGCCCCGCTCGTAGTCGATTGTCAGAGTCAGCTCCTACTTGATTGTGAGTCCTCATCCTTCGAGGGCTAGACTTTCAATTTCCTTATGTATTTTCAGTTTTAGTACTGTTGAGTTAGTTGGGGTTTTGTCCCATCAACTCGTCTAGATTAGAGGCTTTTTATACTTATGTATGTGTTAGCTTAGGATGCTTATTCTGATGTCATGTTGAGTTAGACTTCTGCTGGGTTATATTGATATTTTCTTCAGTTTATAGAATGAGCTAGATGTATGCTTATGCCATAGGCTGACTTGGGATCTCTCGGGGTCCTTTGTCCCGTGTCTACGATCTGGGCCTCTATTCGGTTCGTGACACAAGGTTGGGAGTTCATTTGGTTGATTCGATCGATGGCGGTGTTATAGTTCGGAATAGATCAGAATCGTCTTTGGTTACTGATATAAAAGCTAGACAAGCTGAGGACCCTATTTTGGTAAATATAAAGGAGGTCGTTCAGAATCATAAGGTAGAGGTCTTATCCAAAGGGGGAGATGGGGTGCTTCGATACTAAGGTCTCTTCTGTGTTTCGGATGTTGATGATTTGAGGAACCGGATGTTGCACGAGGCTTATGGATCCAGGTTTTCTATACATCCAGGTGCCACCAAGATGTACCATGACCTACAGAAAGTCTATTGGTGGAATGACATAAAGAATGACATAGCAGAATTTATGGCTAAGTGTCCAAACTATTAGCAAGTGAAGGTTGAGCATCAGAGACCGGGAGGTGTGCTTCAGGATATCAGTATTCCTACATGAAAGTGGGAAGAAATCAATATGGACTTCATAACAGGTTTTCCTCTCACTCATAGGTAATATGACTCCATTTGGGTTGTTGTAGACAGGTTGACCAAGGCAGCTCATTTTCTACCGGTCAAAACCACAGATTTCATGGAGGATTATGCCAAACTGTACATTTAGGAGTTGGTTCGGTTTCATGGAGTTCCCTTGTCTATCATATCAGACAGAGGTACCCAATTTACTTCTCAATTTTGGAAATCGTTTGAAAAAGGACTGGGACTCAGGTTAAGCTCAGCATAATATTTCACCCGCAAATGGATGGTCAAGCAGAGCGGACAATTCAGACTCTCGAGGACATGTTGAGAGCATGCGTGATTGACTTAAAGGGTAGTTGGGATGATCATTTTCCTCTTATTGAGTTTGCGTACAATAATAGCTACCATTCCAGCATTCAGATGGCTCCGTTTGAGGTTCTCTATGGGCGGAGGTGTAGATCGCCTATTGGCTAGTTCAAAGTTGGTGAAGCTGCAATGATAGGACCAAATCCAGTCCATGAGGCTATGGAGAAGGTTCAGCTCATATGGGATAGGTTGAAAATAGCTCAAAGTCGCCAAAAGTCCTATGCCAACGTGAGAAGGAGAGAACTAGAGTTCGAAGTTGATGATTGGGTGTTTCTGAAGGTGTCTCCCATGAAGGGAGTGATGAGGTTTGGGAAGAAAGGACAACTCAGCCCTTGTTGAGTTGGCCCCTACCGGATTGTGAAACACGTTGGCAAGGCGGCATATGAATTGGAGTTGCCCTCAGAATTAGCTTCCATTCATCCTGTCTTTCGTGTATCGCTCCTGAAGAAGTGTTTGGGTGATCGAGCTTTAGTGGTTCCGGTGGAGAGTGTGGGTGTGAGAGACAACCTTAGCTATGAGGTGATTTTGGTGGAGATATTGGATCGTAAGGTTCGGAGGCTAAGGAACAAGGAGGTAGCTTCAGTCAAGGTGTTATGGAGGAATCAGCATGTTGAGGGATCTACGTGGGAAGCCAAAGCGGATATGATGGCTAGATGTCCACACCTATTCCCTTCAGGCTCAGTTTCAGTTTGAGGTATCAGTTTTTACCCTAGAACTCTATTTAGTTTTCATGTTCGGTTCATGTGCCCAAGTCTCTTTCATGTATATGGATGTATGTATGATTCATGAATTCAGTTCAACCATGTAGTTCAGTTCGGAGGTAGTCGTTTTGTCAGTTTTCAACTTAAATGATCAATATTTGAATATGATGACTGCATTTCTCTGTTTTTCTGTATGCTTTTCAACATTCGAGAATGAATGTTCTCAAGAGGGAGATATTGTAATGCCTCGAGATGCCCGAAGATCAGACCCAAGAGTTGAAATGGAGAAACTAGAAAATCTGCACCAGTTCACAAAACAAGTCGTTTTGTGACTAGTGGGGGTGACCACGAGTCGTTAGGTGACTCATGGTGAGGAGCTAGCTTAAGTTCTGGAATTTGTGTTTTGAAGACACCACGGGCTTTACAACGAGTCATGGTTAGACCCCACGACTCATTGAGTCAGTCATGGTCAGGGTTGGAGGAGGACCAGGGACTTTTGGGCAGTGAAGATCACGAGAGGTGACCACGAGTCATGGTCACCAACCATGATCCGTTAGGTCCCTCGTGAGGACCCTATAAGGAAAAGTGGCAGTGCACCCAACGACTGGATATAATTAATCGTGACCAGTAGTAACGAATCATAGGGTCCTCTATGGTGAGCCTCAGATGAATTATGGACAGTGCACATGACGACAGCAGGCAACAACTCGTGACCTTGGACGACGACTCGTCCAGCCCCTCGTTGTGACTGGCAGTTAGTTTTTAACTACGAATTTATTAAGGGTATTATCATCATTCCTAAGCCCTAAGGTCCTATACTACGTTATTTTAAGCTACTTTCAGGGTGTATTAATATAGGTTAAATCATTCTAGCCTATTTAAAAATCATGCATGCAAAGTTCAAGAGTGTAGAAGGTGATTAAGCATAAAACCCCAAGGTTCTTCATCAATTGTTCTTCAATTACTCTTGGCCAAGTAAGGGAGTGATAGATTCCATGTCTCTCAGGTATGTAGAGTTATGAGTGGGTGAATTCGTTCACACCCATGCGCAATCTCTCCTAATTCATGAAATTCTATTTGAAAATCTTATAGGGTTTTATCCCAAATTTTGATGAAATACTAATGATTCATCTATGGGTTAATATCTCTCATGTATCAAATCATATTTTACGAATCATGGGCATATTTTACAACTAATTCGATTCTAAATCTATTAATTTAATTTCTGTAAAATTATGCCCAATCATACATGTTCTACGATAAATTGAGTTATGATTTTACCTTGATTTTGATGTTCTTAAAACCATCATGATTTATGATTTATGATATGTATTTACTAAAATTCTCATCATGAATTTATGATTACTAAGTATAAACATGTTTTACAAATATGCATGAACCTCATGATTCACGATTTATGATTATGACCGACTCACAGGCCTTATCTTCATGGCTAGTTCACGTATTTACAAGCATGATTATGATTATCATGATTTAACTGGCCTATGAATCTCATGTATATTATCCTATGAGCACTATATATGTTTTTCGAGTAGTATTTAACACCGAGTAGGTTTGAGGCCAAGGTTTTGCCCCGAACCTCAGAACTACGTGCCACCGTAGGTCATGATGGGACCTCCCTTGAGATTGCCCCCCTTTTCCCCAAATGGGCCTTTCATGAGTGATAACACTCCCTTTCATGGTTCTACCCTTGGCAATGTACGAACACCCACCCGACTAGGGGTTTACAGGTCGGGCTCCATGTGTGCTCATATGGGGTATGTCGGTTGTATGAATCTCCCACTGTTCCTCATGATTTATGTATGATTATGATTATATACTTTGGGTCAAGTCATGTTTAATAAATATTTTCTCTCGTGAGCATGATTATGAATGATTTACGAATGTTTTGAAACCTTGAGCCTTATGTTGCATTATGATATTTACATTATGATCATGTTATCCTACTCTAATGCACTTTTATGTATTTTAAACGTCCGTTTTACTTACCTTGCATACTCGGTACATTCCACCTTCTGACCGCATACTCTATGCTGTATCGTTTCATGATATAGGCTCCAGTATTCAGATTCAGCCTCAATCCTAGCTTGTTTTCAGAGTAGCATCAATCTCTGTTAGTGAGTCCTCATCTGTCGAGGGCCCTTCTTTTATTCAGATATGTTGGTGTATTTTAGTTTCAGTTTTAGAGAGTTAGTTGGGGTCTTGTCCCTTCAACATCAGTGATAAAGGCTTCCTCGGACATAGTGTATATTCATCTTTGAACGCATGTGATGTATTTAAGATCTTATGCCATGTTTAGACTTCCGCTATATTATGTATGTTGAATCTTTCACTTTTACTGATTGAGTTAGTTAAATGTTCATTCCATGGGTCGACTCGGAGTCCCTCGGGGTTCATTGTCCCATGTCTCAATCCGGGCCTATGTTTCGGTCATGACAATAGCCGTGGATAATTAACATTCTTTTGTTTTTAAACCATAAGAATGTTTATGCGTTGGGTTTTCTCAAACCCCAAAGCCAAATAAAGTTATCAACCATACAAGCTTGAGGAAGGACTAGCTATTGCTAGCCTTGACCTTTAATGGAGTGAAAATGTGGGTCTTAACTATCTCTAGCTTAATCCCACACACTAACACTCCAATTCCTCAATAATATCTTCTCATCTAATTCTCACCTTTCTCTCTCAAGAAAAAGCAAGAAAAGTAAAGAACAATTCATGTTTGCAAACCATCAATTTTAGTAATTAAAATTTGGGAGAAGATAATAGATGTATACTTGCATAAGAATCCAAGAGAAATTTATCAAAACACAATCAAATTAACAAACCCACCATGAATATATCTCTAGCTAGAAAATTAGTTATGCATATTTAAAGATAGAGAGAAGATACAAAGAGGATTCCTCTCACATTCATCACATTAGCTTCACAAATTTGCTTCATAAGTTCTTACAACAATGGTGGAATTCTCCCAAAATGGGTTAAAGAAAAACAAGAAAAAACGTACTACCTAAATCTACGATTCTAAAATGAAAAGATGTGTGGAAGATGATTGAATGGTGAATAAATTTTATTGATGAATGAATTAGTTGGTGTACAATGAAAGTGAAGTAAATATCTGTACTTTCGTGCCTACAACTTTCCACAAATCCCCTTAGGGTTTATAGGTACTTTGAAATTTTTTTTCGAATGTTTTTACCCCTTCTTGGACGGCTTTAGTTGTGAAACACCGGCGTTTCACCGGTGCCAATTCGTGGAACACCGATTAATCGCCGACGCAAAATAGTGGACTGGTAGTGGGAGCCGGTGCTTCAACCGGTGACTGGCCAGTGATTCGCCGGTGGCCTTCGGCGAAACGTTGCTGAATCGGCGGTTCGGCCAGTGAAACGCTGGTGGTCACCAGCAAAAAGCTTGTCTATGGCAGTGATTCTGGCATTTTGCCCATGTTTCGCCCTTTTGGATTCCGCGTTTAGCTGATTCAAAGAATGTCCTTACACCTCTTTTTAGCTTAAATCTTCCATTAACTTTGGCTCCTCTCCTTCATATGCTAACTCATCAAATTTCATCTCAAACTTCATGTGTTTTGCTCGATTTCACGCTTTCTCTACTCACGTGAAGTACCTACAAAGAATCAAAGAGAAAGAGCATAAAATTCACATAAACGACTAGAAAACTAGGCAAAAGCTCATTTTTAGGAGCCTAACGAGTTGGTAAACTTCCAACTCATCAAACCCCCAAACTTGAACCTTTGTTTGTCCTCAAGTAATGCAATTCTTTACAGTTGAGCAAATGGACAACATGCTATATATGAGTTTTTGCACAAAGGACCAATCAAGACGTTCTTTCACAAGAGGACATTGCTAAAGCTTAGAGCATTACGGTAGTTGCACACAAAATCATCAAGCCTCAAGACAACCCAAACATTATACACCAAATAAAGAAAAATAAAAGACTCAAACCATGTTGCACAAGCTTCAATAGGTGACCACAATCATTAAGAATATCTTGCATGCATTCCTTCTGATCAATAAACGGGCACAATTCAATAAAACAAGTTCAAGGAGCATCTCAAGTCATTGACAATTCACATTTAAAGCTTGCCTTAAAGTTCTCTATACACTTGCCTCATTCATACCTCTCTTTTGAAAACAATTTTAAGCATGTACCCCAAGAAAGTGATGCCACTCACAAGAAGAGAGAATCCCAATCATTTTTGAGCATTTTACACATAGGGATTATAAAATAAGACAAATGCGCTCACTCTCATAATGAAGGCTAGGAGTAAGGGTAGGACAAATATTTAGCTATAGTGACTAAAGCCTCCCTAATGCCTTTGCAAACACTTGTAACATCCCATCATCTTATTGAGATCACTCCACCTTATTCCTCCTTGTTCATGAGCCTCATCCTTTGTGTAACACAAGCCACCTTTATAACACCTATGAATTTCATATTTAGCCTTATCTATGCAAGAGATAGAATTTTTTCACTATTCTTACTCTTTTGATGATTCGAGGTCTTTCAACCCATCGATTCATTCATCTCATCACAATTTTTGTGCTACCTCAATTTTTGGCTTCTCATCTTTTCCCTACTCCTGCAAACCCCCAATCTCAGGCTTTTTCCTCATTTCTATCACGCCCCACCTTGGGAGGCATGACTGACACCTGGTGCCATACTAGGATCTGAACTTACCTGACTGAGCTTATGCGCCTCTGGTGCATGCCTAATCTTTAAATGAAGAAAACAACGGGCTATATCTCAGCTGTAAACACAGCCCTCGGCCGACAAAGCCTTATAGCTATCTGTAAAAGAAAAGAGCTAGCTAGAAATAGGTAATAGCAGGGAATCCTATGCGGGCCGACAAGACCACCATGATGTCTAGTTATAATTGTAAATTAAATCCAACGCTAAACTAAGATATGGCCAACAAGGCCGCTAACTAGAAGCTAAACAAGGCCCCATACGACCAACACGTAAAATAAAGCATGCACGGGCCCCACACAGTGAACAACAACTAACCATAGGGAATTTGAAAAAATTTGCAAGCCTCTAGGAATGATATAATGGTCGGGATAGGGGCCTTACCTACCCATAAACTGTACAATCAAAAGAGTAAACCTTCTAACTGTTAGATCCGGAGGAAAGATGCCGATTGCACTGCTAAACCTGGCTGGATACTAGGAAGGTTCTGATTCGCGTCTATCCGCACCTGCAGGCAAGTAATGTTGTGCCCCAAGAATGGCGCCAGTATAGTATGTACCGAATATGTAAGGTAGTAACTGTAAATAACTAAATGAACGGAAAGGAAACTGAAAGTAACTAAATGAAAAGAATAGAGATACTACCTGAATAACTGAACTTCCTGCTGCCTAATCTATCAATAACTAATGCAAACAAGAACCTTACCTACCCATAAGCCGGAAGGTACAACCAGCACAGAATAACCCACCCGGGGCCCCCATAAGACCTGATGAGTACACTTCAATCTATATACCCCTAACAAGGTCACACTGAATCATCTAATAATTATAGTCGTCCTACCAGTCCCTTGAGTATACAACTGAACCCGCTTGGCCCCTGAACTGTAGTTGTGTCTAAGTCCAGTGGACTCCTGATATCTGCACCCGGGCACCAAGCTCGACGGGGGTCTGGTGCCGATACGACAGATAATAGTCCAGCCATGGAATGGACTATATAAGGACCTGGGACCCCATCTTCATCCCTCGCGGACGGCATACCGCTCATTGGAGGGGCGCCATCTCACCCCTAGCGGGTGTCGACACAACTAGTAACCCTGGGGTTGGTTATGGAAGGTTATACAGGGAAACGCCAATCCCAAACTAGTCATAGAATACTGGTCTCAGCTAATCATAAAAAATATACCTCTAGCTCTATTATTGGGATTCAAACTATATCATAATACTCAAGAAACTAACTTGCCGAAGGAATTCTCCTTAACATACCTCGATCGCCGATTCTTGATTAACTGGCGAGTTTCAATTCATATTCAACAGCTCTTCCCAATAGTAACTGTATTACTGGGAGAAAGAGACTAGTTTAATACCCAATTCCACTGAAAATAATAACTTTTAATACTAATATTAACTATACTTCAACTTAATGAAATACGGTCAAAAACGTATACTTTCCCGAGAGTTCAGAAGGGAGAAATGCTTACTTGAAGCCTGTGATCGTATAGAAATCAGTTTGGAGCAATTCTGACAACTTTTGTTCGGAGGGGTTATGATTTTCCAGGCGAATTTTGAGAAAATAACTTCGTAGTAATGCTCCATGCAGGCTTAGAATCCAATACCTGAAGTTAATTTGAATTTGGGCGGCGTTTGGCAGTGTAATCGGAAGAAATTTGAATGAAATCCTTGAAATCTCTCCTCTCTGGCCGAAGGACTATTATTTGATATATTACATCAAAGATCAACTTAATATATATAACATTTTGGGTGGTGTACAGGGGGGTCCCTGACACGGACCCTATCGTGCCGCATCACGGGCATGTCACGGAGCCCATCGCGGAGGAGGAGGGCCCATCACACGTTGCCCCTTTTGGCAGCCTATCTGGCCTTCTCCCTTGCAACCTCGATTCCGCGCTCGTTTGACTTTTCCCTGGGACCCTTCTCGCACTCATCATACTCTAAAGCTCTTGACTAACGTACGAATACGCCAACTTAAATGATTGAAACTTACAAGGGGTAACATCCTCCCCCCCCTTGGTTATTAAAATGGGATGGTCTTAGTCTGCTATAATGCAGGTAACAGGTTGTCCCTACAGAATTGGAAAGGAATAGAGAGCTGGTGGAACCTTTGCTGGAACCTGAATGCCAACTACATTTGCTCAGCAGGGAAGCTCTAGAGCGAAAGTTGAAAAGGTTACAAGAGCAGTTACAACAACATCCACCAGTTGGGGAAGCAGAGTTTTACCTAATCAAATGGCATCCCGACCAGTTCACGAAGTGGCAATCCCACTAGCGGAGAATGTGACCTCCAATATCCACGAACCGGAGCCCGGAGGGAACTTTAAGCTTAATAAGAACATGGTGCAGCTGTTACATTCGAGTGGCCAGTTCACTGGAATGAGTCATGAGGACCCACAACAGAACTTACAGAATTTCCTGTAGATCAGTGACACTTTTGTCCCCACCGGAGTGTCAACTGACTATGTCCGACTCACGCTCTTCCCATTTTCATTGTAGGTAGAGGCAAAGATGTGGTTGAAGACTGAGACACCTAATTCCATTACTTCTTGGAATGAGCAAGCAAGGAAGTTCCTCATCAGATTCTTACCTTCAGGCAAGACTGCAAAGCTCAGAAGTGAGATATTAAGTTTCAAGCAAAGGCCGGAGAGAACCTATATTTTTCTTGGGAGAGGTTTAAGTCATTGTTGAGAGACTGCCCCCATCACCAGTAGTCTAATGAGGTGTTAGCTCACACCTTTGTAGAGAGTCTAGACCCACACATGAAGATCCTATTAGACTCTGCATCGGGTGGGAAAGCATTGGAGAAGACTTATGATGAGTTGTACACTCTGTTGAACAGGATTACTCAAGGAAATCCATAGTGGCACAGTGATTCATCGAGAGGGGTAGGAAAGAGAGCAACAGGGCTGATAGAAGTGGACAACGTCAATGCCTTGGCGGCACAGCTAGCATCATTTCAGCATCAGATGATGACTCAGTTCAATAAACTGAGTATGAACCAACCGCAGGGACATGTGAATGCAATTCTGTAGGCTTTCAGTTGGTGTGAAATTTGTGGTAACAATGGGCATAATGCAGAATCTTGTGGGGAAAATCCGAAATCTTTCAATTTTATGGGGAATGTTTAGAGAAATAATCAGAATTATGGGAACACCTACACCAAGAATTGGCAAAGTCACCCAAATTTTTCTTGGGGTGGTAATAAGAGTCAGAGCTACCAGCAACCTCAGCAACAACGTTTCAGCAGCAGAACAGGAAGAACGGTGGCCTGTGCAACAACAACATTGAGGAGATGTTGCAAAAGATTATGGCTACTCAGACGCAATTGGTAGAGAATCAGGCACGGTTGGCTTCAGATTTAAAAAATCAGCAGTTGGCCACCCGCAATCTAGAGAAGCATATGGGTCAATTAGCAGTTGCTCAACACACCAGACCTTAGGGAGGGTTACACAGTGACACAAATACAAACCCCCGATAGGTCAATGCCATCAGTCTGAGGTGTGGCAAGCAATTGGCTGATGCACCACCAAAGGAAAAGAGAAATGAGGTACAACCCGAGCTGGTCAGACAGGGCCCATCTACCGACAAGGGATATAATCAAAGTGTTGTGCAACACAACGCACAATCATCATTAAAGCCAGCACATAGACCACATCATCCACCATTCCCTCAAAGACTCAAGAAGAGCAAGGAGGAGGAATGTTTTAAAATGTTCTTTGATATTTTCAAAGAACTTCACATCAATTTTCCCTTACTTGATGTTTTGCAGGGAATGCCAAAGTACGCTAAGTACTTGAAAGATGTGGTGGCCAACAAAGTAATATTGGTGGATGTCAAAACGGTGGCACTGACTGAGGAGTGCAGCTATAGGGTAATGAGCAAGATGCCGAAAAAGCTCAAAGACCCTCGGAGTTTTACCCTCCCCATAAAAATTGGTAAAGCTGAAGTGATAAGAGCTCTTTGTGACATAGGGGAAACTGTAAATCTAATGCCCCTATCTTTGTTTAACACCTTGGGATTGGGTCAACCGAGGCCAACACGAGTGATGTTGCAGCTAGCGAGCAAGTCCACAGTNTTTATTTTCTTTAATTTCATAATTTTTTTAAACCCTTGGGATTGGGTCAACCGAGGCCAACACGAGTGATGTTGCAGCTAGCGAGCAAGTCCACAGTGGCACCGTAGGGAATAATTGAGGACCTTCTCATCAAAGTGGGTAAGTTCATTATACCCGTTATTTTCATCATACTTGATTTACGGTTGATGACAAGGTACCCCTGATCTTGGTATGACCATTCTTGGCCACTGGAGGAGCAATTATAAATGTAAGAGTAGGGACCCTTAAAATGAGGGTCGATGATGAAAAAGAGCTCTTTAGAGTCTACCAAGAGATTAACCTACCCACACACTACAGAGAGCTTTGTAAGGTTAGTGTGTTGTCAAATGCTAAGTGTGGGGTGGTAGATTTCATGGGACCACTGCCGCAGGAGATGATCATATTTCAGCTCGAATTTAATGGAGGGCTTAAGTTAAAGAAGAAGTTGGAAGAAGAGAGGGACAGAGTGGAGGCAATTTCCTCAAAAAATAAAAAGAGAAGAAGGTGGTTCTCGAAAGGGAAGACTGGTTTGAGGATGTCCTGAGAAGGATAGTCCACGTCGGGCCGCGACGTAAAATCAGGCGCTGCTTGGGAGGTAACCCAAGGGTACCAAAGGTAAAGTTTTATTTTCCTTTTGGTTTGATTTTGTTTATTTTCACTTTTTGTTGTTGTTATGGCGATTTAAGCATAGATTGAGGGGAAGTCTGAGTACCCAAGGAAGTAAAAGCTAAGGAGCATAGAAAGAGGATGAGTGCGGGGTCGGTGACCCACCTGCGCAAAATGAAGGAAAACAAGCTGTTAGCTAGGCCTAGAGGCCTCAGGGTATATTTCTCACCCTTTTAGTATTCTTATTTGATGCTTTCGGGACATAGCATGATTTAAGTGTGGGGTGAGGGAAATTTCAAAATTTTATGCTTAATGAATTCGGGTGAAATTAGTGCTTGGTAGGATATTGGTTGATGAAAAAGTTTGAGTTGGGCATAATTCACCCACCCGTTGGTTTTTATTTTCAGTTCTTTTCCGAAGAGAGGCACTTTGAACCGATGAATAAAAAATTTCTTTGTCTGGACGTAGCTTTTTTTAGTCATAGTTAGGGACTTTTCCCGACGGTGGATGGATGACGACCATCTTGAGGGAAATTTAGTCAATAGTTTTTATTTTTGAACCCTTAGCCGATTGATGGCTTGATGTTCTTGTTACGTGCTATACATGATTTTGAGATGCAAGTGTTGTTAATTTTGAAGCATGTTTAATAGTTGTATAACTTTGTTTGAGACACCTAGGCTCTTGAATTTGACTCGATGTGCTTAAAGCTGAATTTTGCATTCTTGTGATTAGCTGAGTCAAGAGTCTGCTGAATTTGTCTTGAATTGAAAATGTGCTGTGAGTGGAAGGATTTCGAATATTCCATGATATTGTGTAGTGTCTAGAACTTGCCTGGTGTGTATACAAAGCAAAATGAGGGGTGTCGATTATAGGAGATGGTTTAGGCATTTCTTTGAATGTGCCAAACATTTTATCCCTTGCTTTACCTATCTTGAATGTCTAATCCTAGTTAGCCCAATTGATCCTTTAGCCTATTTTTTTTATAGCCACAAAATGAGCTTAATCCTTTCTTTTCAATAGCCTTGAATTTGATCCAAAACTCCTAAGCACTTATGTGAAATTGCAAAAGAGAGTTAAGGAGTGAGGAGTTGGAAGAAGAAAGAAAAGAGTAGTTGTAGGAGTTTAAAAAAAGACTAGAGGTGCACATGTTTAAAAATGAATAAGAGTTAGTAGGAAGTAAAATAGGAAAAGAGAGAAAAATAAAATTGCTCAAGTACTCCTTACTAACAGCTTAAGTGTGCCTAATGAAATGGGGAAACGAAAGAGGAAAATGGGAGTTGAACAGAATAAAGGGGAAGAAAGAGGATGGAAATTCTTAATGAAAGTGTGATAGATTAAAAACACTTAGGGAAGATAGTAACTATTACTGGCCATGATAGTACCTATCCTCCCCTTAGGTTACATTACAGCCCACTAAGTCCTACTTGATCTTACTTTCAATATTCCTAAATTAGTAGAGTAAAACACTAAAAGGCAAGCTTATGGGTCAATACATGGAGCATATGAATTCTTTGTGAGAGTGAGTTTATTTCTTATTCATACACCCATATATGTCATAATTTGAAAACTGATGAGTGGAAAAATGGGTAACTCTTTTGTTGTGAGGGCAAATGTTTGATGAAGGATAAAATTCATGTAGGATTTCTTGGTTGGTTAATTTGCATGGGTTTGTTGAGTTTGAGAGTCGATTCTTGAGGCTAGGAAGTCTAACGTAGTTATAGTTGATTTTAATGGCTATATCTTGTATGCTATATTTTAAACTTGCCATCTAAAACAATCGATGTAGCCTTAGTTTGAATTGTATTGTTTCAATTAGCTATGTGTGAATTCTTCATGTGCATGAGATGTAATAGAGTTGTTCGAGGACGAACAAGGCTATAAGTGTGGGTAGTGATCTTAGGCATAATTACGTGCCCAAGTGCTATTTTATACCTTAGTTTAGCCGTGTTTGTAAATTTATATGATTACATTCTCATGTATTTATGCTTAATTTTGCCACGGAACTAACCAACATGATTAGTATTTGTTTTGTAGGTGTAAAATTCATAGGAGCGACTAAATAATGATGGTTGAACCGAAGGAATGAAGTTCAGAAAAAGTTGAAAAAGAAGGCAAGTGGACATGGCAAGGTAAGGCTGGCCCCGCCAGGCAGCGTGCCACGCTGTGCGTGTGTTGTGCCACACCAATGCCTTGCGCGCGGAGGCTTGCCATCCAGTGGCCCTGCACGATAGTACCATGCCACGACATGCACAAGGCGCGATGGCCCCCGTGCCACGCTGGGAGACGAGCAACAATGGAGCACAAGAGCTGCCGAGAAGTCCAAACTAGTAAGCCTATGCGTTGCCTCTGTGTCACAAAGGCAAATCAGGGCGTTAGGGTCCGGGACACAGAGCTCGTTCATGGCCGGCCAAAAATTGTAAATTTCCACTAAGTATAAATAGAACACTTCGCTCGTAAAATTATTTTATCACGAAATATTTTGAGAACAACAGAAATGAGCAAAGGGAGAAGTGAAGAACTCTACCTAGGGTTCGTTATTTTTCATTCTCTTTTAATCATTCTTGTAAGTACTTCACTTTAAACATTTTTTTGAGTATTTGTACGAACATGAGTGGCTAACACCCTTCCTCTAGGGTTGAGGCCACATGATATGATTGTAAATGCATGAATTCTTCGTTGGTTTGAGTTTTTAGTTGTTGTTTTGTCTTACATTCTTTATTATTATTGTTTTTATTCTTGATCACCATGAAAACACATTCATTAAGCTTAGGTAAAAGCTCAAAAGAGTAACCCTAGGCTAGAACACAAGAATGTAAGTAGAAAGTTCTTACCTTTTCGATAGGATTAGTAGTTAGGACAGAAACTATACCTAATTTGCCTTTCTTGGTTTTTAAAACGGGATGAGCTAGACACCGATTTAGAATTATCACATCACTGCTCGTAGAAGCAGTTGTGAAGCTAAGTTAGGTTAAATGATTAGAGGTACAAAAGTCCATAATCAAGGGCACAACTCCGTAAACCACATCCATGTAGTTAAATTTCTCACGAATTAGGACGTCACATTCCAACTCAATGATGTAGGTGTGAGACTATTTTGTCGTGTTTAGAGGCTCGAAAGACCATGAACATCACATTTTAACTATTTGAGACAACAACTGAAATTTTCATACTCGAACCATTCGGAATTGTAGCATTGCATGATTATTAGGCCTTAACTCTAGTTGCTTCTTGTATTGTTTCTCGATTATTTTGTCATCACCCCAAGACTTAATTAGAATTTTCTGAAATTTCTATAATCAAAACTTTTGAAGATTAAATTAACACTCAAACTTGATAATTCACTGAATTAGTCTAGTCCCTGTGGGTTCGACATTCGGCTCTGAAAAAGGGCCACTATATTACTTGTACGACCGCGTATGTTTGCGCGTGCGCTGGGGCGCAACATACACTTCAATCTATATACCCCTAACAAGGTCATAACTAATCATCTAATAACTATAGCCGTCCTACTAATCTCGTAGGTCTGCAACTGAGCCCTCTTGGCCCCTGAACTGTAGCCGTGTCTGAGTATAGTGGACTCCTGATATCTACACCCCGGGCTCTAGGCTCAACGGGCGTGTGATGCCGATATGACATATAATAGTCCAGCCATGGAAGGGACAAAATGAGAACCTGGGACCCACCCCATCTTCGTTCTTCGCGAATGGCATACCTCTCCTTGGAGCGACGTCATCTTTCCCCTGGCAGGCGCCCGCACAGCTAGTAACCCTGGGGTTGTTATGGAAGGCTATACAGGGAAAAGTCAATCCCATACTAGACATAGAATACTGGTTTCAGCTAATAACAACAGCTAATCACAATATATATACTTTTGGCTCTCTTACTGGGATTCAAACTATATCACAATACTCAAGAAACTAACTCACCGAAGGAATTCGCCTTAACATACCTCGATCGCCGATTCCTGATTAACTGGCGAGTTTGAATTTGTATTCTACAGCTCTTCCCAACTGTAATTGTATTACATGGAGAAAGAGACTAGTGTAATACCCAATTCGGCTGAAAATGTTAACTTCTAATACTAATATTAACTATACTTCAACTTAACGAAATACGACTGAAAACGTATAATTTCTCGAGAATTCAAAAGGGAGAAATGTTTACTTGAAGCCTGTGATCATATAAAAATTAGTTTAGAGCAATTATGACAACTTTTTCTCGACGAGATTACGATTTGCTGGGCGAATTTCGAGAAAATAACTCTGTAGTAATGCTCTCTACAGGATTCAA
This sequence comes from Datura stramonium, assembly GCA_018107945.1. Lineage (NCBI taxonomy): Eukaryota > Viridiplantae > Streptophyta > Magnoliopsida > Solanales > Solanaceae > Datura > Datura stramonium. Next base: position 89,072 of record JACEIK010000940.1, read on the forward strand.
ATCCAATAACTGAAGTTAATTTGAATTTGGGCGGCGTTTGGCAATGTAATAGGATGAAATTTGAATGAGATCCTTGAAATGTCTCCTCTCTATCCGAAGGACTGTTATTTGATATATTACATCAAAGATCAACTTAACATCGTGCCGCATCACGGGCGTGTCATAGAGCCGATCACGGAGGGGGAGGGTCCATGACACGTTACCCCTTTTGGCAGCCCATCTGGCCTTCTCCCTTGCAACCTCGATGCCGCGCTCGTTCGACCTTTCCCCCAGCCCTTTCTCGCACGCGTCGTACTCTATAACTATTGACTAACGTACGAATACGCCAACTTAAGCGATTGAAACTTACGGGGGTAACAATTTCACATTCATTTCATTATCTCTCCCTATTTCTTGGGCTTGAAGCCCCCATTATTTATTCTTTCATCACTAGCAATTAGGGAGGATTGGTGCCAAAGACAGGGATTAAAATGGTCATTAGGCTTGTAATGTGGTTTCCAAGAAAGGGTCCAAGGATCAAACGTTGGCTATCAAAGATTAGTGTTCAAGGAGGTCATTTTTGGGTGAAGTGACTACAAAAGAGGGCCTAAGATCATGTTCTAAGTGCAGCCCCATCTATCATTTCACCTTGAGTCACACTTAGGGAAAGTTCTAGAAAATCATGCACACACAAGAATTAAACCAAAAGCCTCACCACACAAGGCATCACAATCCAATGAGTTCACACACTTCCTTCATCATATTAAGAGAATGTCTTTTGCTCGATCGACAGTTTGCACATTACAACATGCGTTTCACCGGTCTAGCATCGATTTCCCAATTTATCTCCTTCCACTTTTATCACCTTCCATACCTGTTTCACCCTGCACAATCAATGATAACAAAAACGTAAAGTAAAACAAAATAAAAGAAAAAGTAAAAACAAAAAGTAAAAGAACTTGGTTTGCCTCCCAATAAGTGCCTTAGTTAATAATGTGGCTCGACGACTTCAACTTTCACCACTTTTCTCTCCACCTTGAGCATTTAAATCGCACCCCTAGTTTCTTTTCCATTATTCAACTACGCTTGAGGGGTGGTGGTTGTTCGACTCAAAACTACACGCAAGTGCACGTGGTCCTACAAGTAGTAAACTGGCTTTATTTCAAGCTAAGTATCGATCCCACAGGGACTGAACTACTGTAGTAATTCACCTAAGCGTTAGTGAACGATATCTCTATGAATGTAGACAACCAAACAATTAATGTGTAATGAGTTAAGATCACTAAGTAATAAGAATCTATGTTAAGATTATAATTTGAAGTCTGAACAATAGCAATGAAAAAGCTGAGGTTAAGACAAACATGTAGGGATGTAATTGATTAATTCAATTCAACTAATCTTCTCTTCGGTTGCTAGTCAGGAATTAATTGCCTACGGATTGGATCTTTCGACTCCTATCCAATTAAAGAATCATGAGACCGCATTCTACATTTCTGTGATATAAGAATCTCATGCTTTATCCATACATAACTGATTCCAGAAATGACTAATAAGACTTTCAAATATATTTCTATTCTGAACGTAAATCTTTTCTCAATTTTCTCAGCTAAGAAAAGATCATAACCTACCAATTCACATCTGTCCAATTACTTTCCTTTTCAGAATCAAAATTGGATTTCTAAGATATACATTAACATTGGCCAAACATTAATGTAGTAAGAAC
>JACEIK010000940.1:148848-161695 GCA_018107945.1 Datura stramonium
CCAGCGGGCCCAAGTTGCATACCCAGGGGATCGGCAGGATGCTTGTAGTTAGTAGGTGATGGGGTATGACTTAGATAGGGGAAAATAGATTGATGTGTACTCACTAGGTCTAACGGGGGCCCGTGTGGGTTGTTATGTGTGGATTGCACCTTCCGGCTTATGGGAGCTAGGTAAGGTTTATGTTTATGTTGCTAGTTACTGATAGTTAGACAGTAGGACGTCTCGTAGTCAGGTACGACTCCTACTCCTCTCATTATAGTTATGTTTAGCCCTGATTCCATTATTTCAATCCGTTTCCTTTACTTCAGCTATGGTCAGCTTTATTTCTTACGTTCAGTCATTTACATTATTGCTTTACATACTCAGTACCTATGGTATCGACGCCCTCTTTTGGGGCGCTGCATTACTTGTCTACAGGTACACACACACGAGGAGCAAATCCTCATAGTTCCAGTCAGCCGCACAGAGCCATCAGCTCCCTTCTTCTGGAGCTTGTGTGACAGAGGTTTACTTCTTTTGTTTGTATAGTATGGTTAGGACGGGGCCCTATCCCGACCATCTTATTACTCCTAGAGGCTTTCAGATTGTATCATCTCCCAGTGGTTAGATGTATCGGCCGTGTGGGGCCGTATGTGATTCAGACTATATGTGTTGGCCATGTGGGGCCTTGTTTAGCTGTTTATTTGTCACAGGTGGCTATGGGCCTTATCGGCCGGGGGTTGCATTTGCAGCCGCTATATAGCCCATTGTTTTCTTGATTCTAGAGTTAGAGCCAGCCTTACACCAGAGGTGCTTAGGCTAAGTCAGCTCAGTAGTTCAGATCCTAGTAGGGCACCGTGTGCCAATCATGCCTCCCAAGGCGGGGCGTGACAGTACTTAACGCGGCTTCCGAACACCCTAGGATACTTCAAACCTATTTCTCCGTTACCAAGGTTTTCATGTCCCGAACATAGACTTGGATCGTAACTTGGGACAAGGAGCCCCATGAGACTCCAAGTCGACCCATGGCATAAGCATTCATCTAACTTCATATATTTAAAGAGGAATACTTAACATACGATACAGTGGAATCCTAAACATAACATAACATAGCATGATAAGCGGTACAGACCAAATACATAAAAGCGGAGTACTACATATAGGCTGAGAGCCTCTAACATAACAGATGGGTTGATGGGACAACATCCCCAACTAACTCAGAAAACTTAAGATTAAAGAAACATCAATGTTTGAATCAAATGGTCCTTGGAGAATGAAGACTCGCCAATAAGCTGGATGCTAAACTCCGTGAAAAGCTAATGACAATGCTGGATCTGAAGATCGGAGCTTGTATCATGAAACGATACAGCATAGAGTATGCGATCAGTTTGTGGAATGTATTGAGTATGTAAGGTAAGTAAAACAGACATTTAAAATACATAAAAACTCATAAATAATCATTAGAGAAGTACAACATGCTCATATCATAAATATCATAAGATAACACAAGGCTCAAGGTTTGCAAATCATTCGTAACTCATTCATTATCATAATCATAAGACAAACTTTATCAAATCATCACTTGAGACAACAACATAAACATAAAAATTCATAAAACATGTGGAACAATGAGAGGACTCATCATAACCAATAACATCATGGTAGAGCCTTACATGATGCCCTAACTATCTCACTCTAGTGGGCAGAGTCGCCCTTGGCTTGTCAGGAAAGGGACGTGCATTAAGTGATATCACAAAAGAGGGGATCATTAGCATTGTAATGTATCATTATAAACCCATGGTGGTACATGGTTATAATACACCGGCGTAGTCGTTTGAACGTCGGGCTGCTCGATGCTAGACACGACTCCCAAGAATATGCACATTAGGCTCATATGTAAATCAATAACATCATTCATTAAGATTCATGGCTAAATAAAAATTTATCATTCATTGATCCCCATTAAAACATGATTAGCTAAGAATCAAAGGCCCTTTAGTCGACCAACATCATCAATCGATAAATCATAAGATCAATTTCATAAATCGTAAATCATTCTTGAACATATGGGCATTTCCCAATACTTTATCATGCTTGATAATACTCAATTCATTCGAAAACATGCTTATAAACATGGGTAACTTGAAAACATGCTTTTCATCATCAATAATTCATAATACTTGATCATTGATCATAAACTTTCACTTTACTGAACTTTTCATAAGTGGAAATTTTGATTTATAAAACTAGAAACATGATTTTCAATGAAAAACAACATAAAACTTTTCCATAATTCGTAATTCAACAATAGTAACTCAATTAGATCAAACCCATATAGATAAATCAAATTTTCATACATTGGGTAAAAACTCCATAGATTTTTTAATAGGAATTTCATGAATTGAAAGAGATTGGGCATGGGTGTGAAAGGATTCNAGGAATTTCATGAATTGAAAGAGATTGGGCATGGGTGTGAAAGGATTCACCCATTCATAACCCTATATACCTAGGGAAAATCAAATCTCACCACCTTTTGAAATTCCAAAGGAAATTGATGAAGAAAACCTTGAAGACAAGCTTGATCACCTCTTCAATACTTTAACTTTTCTTGCATGAGAATGAATAGGCTATAAGGGCTTAACGTATCCTAATAAACTCAGAAAATAACTTAAAACAGCATAGTTTAGGACCTTAAAGCGTAGGACTTAAGAAAATACCCTTAATGAAAAACCCTGAAAAATTTGTACTGGCAAACTAAAGGACGGACTAACAGGTCATTAGAGGATACAACGACTCATTGTATCCATCCATCATATACACTGCCAAAATTCTTGATCTTAGATTCAACCCCCATGACTCGACAGGATAAGTCATCCTTTCAGATAATGGGTCGTTACATCCTTCGTTGTTTCCTCCTTCAGGTCCTGTATTAATCCTTCCAACGAGCCTCTCCATGACTCATTACATCCTCCAATGAGTCTTGGTTGCCTTCCGTTAGGTCTACTATAATAATATAGATATCCCCATTCCACAACTAATGACCACAACCCGTTACTTCTCACGATGGGTCATGGGATGACCCGTTACTTCCCTTAATGCTAAATTCCAGTTCTCACCACGACTCATAACAATGACTCATTTTATTAAAAAATAGGTCGTTACTTCACCCGTTGGTTCTCCACTACTACCAGTCCATGACTTCCCACGACTGCTTCCCACGGTCGTTGGTTGGACCAACAATCTATTGGGTCGTCCGCCCTGTGGGTTTTTCCCTAATTTCATCCAAATTCCAATTTTAAATCCCGGGTATAATCTTAGGAACTTCCGGCGTATTACATCATCAAGTGGCTGGATGTTGGAGTGATATATCCCATCACAAATAGCAAGTGGGTAAGCCCAGTACAGTGCGTACCAAAGAAAGGTGGGATCACAGTGGTGCCCAATGAAAAGAATGAGTTGATACCAACACGACCAGTAATAGGGTGGCGTGTATACATGGATTACAGGAAACTCAACCACTGGACCCAAAAGTACCACTTTCCAATGTCATTCTTGGATCAGATGCTTGACAGACTGGCAGATAGAGGTTGGTACTGTTTTCTTGATGGTTATTCGGGATATAATCAGATTATGATCGCTCCAGAAGACCAGGAAAAGACAACCTTCACTTTTCCGTATGGAACATTCATTTTCAGAAGAATGCCAATCGGATTGTGCATGCACCAACCATATTCCACCGCTGCATGATTTCTATATTCTCAGACATGGTGGAAGACACCATTGAAGTATTTATGGATGACTTCTCTATTGTAGGTGACTCATTCGAATCTTTCCTCGACCATTTGGGCAAATTATTGAAAAGATGTGAAGAAACTAATCTAGTCCTAAATTGGGAAAAATGTCATTTTATGTTTAAGGAAGGAATAATGTTGGGTCATTAAATCTCGGGAAAGGGGATTGAGGTGGACAAGGAAAAAATTGAGGTTATAGCTGGGTTGCCACCCCCTATTTCCATAAAAGTTATCAGAAGCTTTATAGGGCATGCAGGATTCCACAGAAGATTCATTAAGGACTTCTCAAAAATTGCACAGCCATGGTTCAAATTACTTGAAAAGGAGGTAAATTTCATGTTCGATGATGCATGTATAAGGGCTTTTGACTGCTTAAAAGAGAAACTCACCACTGGTCCTATCATCATATATTCAGATTGATCTCTTCCATTTGAAGCAATGTGCGATGCTAGTGGTGTTGCTCTTGGTGCTATTTTGGGTCAAAGAAGAGCAAAAAAATTTCATCCAATCTACTATGCTAGTAAAATGCTCAATATAGCCCAGAAGAATTACACGGTCACAGAATAGGAACTATTGGCAGTGGTCTTTTCATTCAAAAAATTTCGTGCATACTTTCTTGGATGCAAGGTGATTATTCATACAGACCATGCCTCTTTGAGGTACCTAATGTCAAAAAGGATGCTAAATCCAGATTGATTTGGTGGGTGCTCTTACTCTAAGAATTTGAGTTTGAGGTTAAAGATTGGAAGGGAACGGAAAATCAGATAGCGGATCATCTATCCAGGCTCGCGTCTAAAGCTAGGGCAAGGGAGGAGGCTGGTATTGATGATTCCTTCCCAAACGAATAGGTACTAGCTGCATCGTGGGATTTGATTTCCTGGTTTGCCGACTTTACAAATAACTTGATTAGCGATATGATACCGGCAGACTTGACTCCTCAGCAGAATAAAAAGTTCTTATTCGTTGCTCGAAGATATTACTGGGATGTTCCAACTTATCTCACATTTGTACAGATGGGATCATGCGTAGGTGTGTGCCTGAAATAGAGATGTTGAGCATTCTAGAGGCCTGTCATTCATCTCAAGTTAGGGATCATCATAGTGGTATCAGAACTGCACATAATATTTTATAATGCGGATATTATTGGCCCTCTATTCACCAAGATGCATATGATTATGCCAAGTTCTATGATCAACACCAAAGGAAGAGGGTATTACCCGTAAACATGAGTTTTCATTGACCCCCATCTTGGAAGTTGAGTTGTTTTATGTGTAGGGCATTAATTTCATGAGCCCATTCGTCAGCTCATATAGAATGAAATACATCTTGGTGGCAGTGGATTATGTCTCCAAATGGGTGGAGGCTATTGCACTACCAAATGGCAGAAGCACATCTTCGCTAGGTTTGGCACTCCAAGAGCTATTATCAGTGATGGTGGATCTCACTTATGTAACCATCTCTTCAGGACCCTGTTGGAAAAATATGGTGTCAAGTATAAGATGGCCACACCTTACCACCCTCAGTCAAGTGGACAAGTGAAAGTTTCTAAAAGGGAAATCAAGACCATCCTAGCCAAAATAGTGAATACTAGCCGGACAGATTGGTCTAGAAAGCTCGATGATGCGCTGTGGGCTTACTTAACAACTTATAAGACCCCTATTGGTTCATCTCCATACCAACTGGTTTATGGAAAAGCATGTCATTTACTGGTCGAACTATAGCATAAGCGTTATGGCTCTGAAAAAGCGGAATATAAACTGGAATAAAGCAGTCAAGCTAAGGCTTAACTAGCTCAATGAGCTAGATGAGTTTCGACTTAGAGAATATGAGAGTGCCTCCAGTTCTAAAGAAAGGATGATAATTTACCATGATAAGAAGATTGCAAAAAAGGAGTTTAGCCTAGGTGATTTGGTCCTACTGTTCAATTCAAGGCTCCGGTTGCACCCTGGAAAGTTGAAATCTAGATGGATGGGACCCTACAGAGTGGTACATGTGTCCCCATACGGTGAAGTGGAACTTGAGAATAAGCAAGGAAAAAGGTTCAAAGTGAATGGTCGAAGAATCAAGTTGTATTTTGGAGATGTGGAGGAATTAAGAGGAATAGAGGTAGTATACCTTGATGATGCCTGAAGAGTCACAAAAGTGACGTCGTGCCGCGATGTTTAATCAGCCGCTGCATGGGAGGAAACCCATGAATGGCGAAGTTTGAGTAGCCACAGGTATGTTCCCTTCCCTCTATTCTTGTAGTTCATGCTTCGAGGAGGAAGCTCAATTTTCATAAAGGGGAGGGGGTGTGCTTGTAATTTTTGGGATTTTGGGATTTGTCTAAGGGTTTTTCTTGCCATATTTCTTTTTTCTCGGGCATTCTATCTAGTAGAACCGGCATGTTTAGGATTTTATTTTCTTATTTTGTGATTTTTGTTTACTTAGGAAATAACTTAGGAGTACTCAGCCAATGAAAGTATACTAGTTTTTAAATTTTTTAAAAAAAATTGACCCTGTTTAAAATTTTTGATGCATTAGCTATGTATTTGTAACTACATGCATGATTTTTGTGGATCTTTAAATGTCATTTAGTTTATTAGCATGAGGAGTCTTGTTAAGCCATGTATAAACCAGAAAGGTAAAGTGAATATAAGTCATGTACCATAAGCGAGTGAGGTTGGATACTTAGTTCAGTACTGTGTTGAAGATCTAGAACTTTCCTGGTTGGTCTTTTCATAGGCTAAGGATGGTTGGTTAGGATATGATCATAGGCCGTGTTTTGTTAAGCTCACATTTAGCCTAAATGACCCTACAAAAATCATATGATTTTCTTGATCCCAATTTCGAACCTCTTATAGACCATATTTTTTTGACTAACCGATGAACTGTACCCATTTTTATAATGAACCTGTTTTGGCCCGGGCTCTTCCTTGGACATTGTGAACCTCAACATAGGCAAAATACTTAAGTTGAGATGGCTATAGTAGGGGTGCATAAATGGTGGGAACGAGAAAAAGGGAAAGAAAAGAGAAAAGGTTAAAATTGAGGTGTGATATGATAGAAAGAAAAGAGATCAAAAAGTTGAAAATCTTGAAAAAGAAAATTCAAAAGAAAAATAAATAAATGCTTGAAAAGGTTGAAAATACACCATACACATATAAATTCAAACAAAAGAGGTGAAAAGGGAGAAAAAGGAATGAAAAGAAAAGGGGGTGAAATAGGTGAATGGTGAAGCCAATGTATGTAGTGCCAAGAAAGGGATAGTCACTCAAAAATATCCCATATTTATCATGTCCAACCCTAAACCCTACATTACAAGCCACAACAAGTCCTATAGTGATCCTAATTTGACCATCTGACAGACTGAAGCAGGGAAAATAAGGGCAAGCCTATGATATCTGATATACAATACATGAAACTTCTTTGTGAGAGTGAGAATCTCGCTTGTTTAGTCCCATTCAATATTTGACACTATATCTGTGAGTGGGGACTTCATTTATTGTGATGGTACATGGGTTATGTTTACTTTTACCATTCCTCTGTGCGAAAAGCATCGGTGATGACTTGATTGCCTGTTGATAGCTAGATGAAATGTCTTGATTCGTGCTTAGCATGTTTTGCAACTGCTTATAGTACATTAGCTGATATTTGTTCATAGAAGAAGGGTCAAAAGTTTTTGAATGTATATTGCAAGTTTTGTTTGGTATTGGTTGTAGTATCCTAGGTTTATTTTATAGTTGAGCTTCGTGTTTAGTTTTTTTTTCTTTTCCTGAGGACAAAAGTCTTAAGTTAAGGGTGTTGATGTGCTGTGAGTTTACAACACTTTCGACGTTCAAAACTAAGAAAATAGCATGGACTTAAGTGTGTTTATAAGGATATAAGGAACTTTTTCTTTGGTTACTGGAAAAATAGGTGTTGGAGCAAGAATGTGCAAAAGATAGCTTGAAAGTGCAGAAATGGGCTAAAGTCACAGGTCTCAATACGAGTCGTAGGTTGATGCTACGAGCCATACTAAAGACTGTGAAAAGTTTTAGATGGCTGAGTTATGAAGAGTGAATCCGACGACTCTCAGTACGAGTTGTACAATGATTATAAGAGTTGTAGCATTGATTCATGGAAATATTTAGAAGAATTGCACAAGAGGCTGACTCCTGATACGGATAGACAGTATGAGTCGTGGCGTCAAGGTACAAGTTGTACCATCACAATCGTGAAAAACTTCAGAAAAATTGAGAATTCTCATAGTCAAGCCACAGAAGATCAGTACGACTCGTAGGAAGCATGTAGGAGTCATAACAAGGACCAACACTTAGCCAAATTTCAGAAAGCCAAGGACATATAGATAGCAGGTATGACCTGTACAATCTTGCTACATGTCGTAGGATCTGTCGTGGCTCACGCGGTACCAGTTATAGAAATTTATCCTGTTAGCTTAGGAAAAGGATTCTTATGTCTGTAGAAATACTTTTTGTATTGTTTTCAATAGAGGATGTGAGAGGATGTAAGAGAACTTTAGAGAAAATTGAGGCAACATACAATTGAGTTGATTGGCTTGTGATCTTGATTTCTTCTTGATCTTTGTAAATTGTTCTTGAATTATTTTGGATATAATAAAAGAAGTTTTTCCCTCATCTACCTTTGTAAGTATTGATTTATTTTTTTAATTATGAATGCGTATCACAACCTTGCAACTATGAGAGGCTAAAACCTCCATAGCTAGGGTTTTAGGAACCATGGTGGATTAATGAGCTAGGGTTGCACAAAAGTGATTCAAAACCAATGCAAAACGCTTGTATTGTATTTTGTTCATGCTGAAATGTTTCTTAACAGTGTAAAATGTTAGGACTTGTCTGAATTCTTGCTTTCTTGAGCCTAGAGAGGTAGAGATTAGGAAAAGAGAATTATAACAAAGCCATAATCTTGATGATCATTGTATTAACTTGAGTTGTGGCCGCAGGATAGTTATATTTGGAAAAAATTGATAATGGTTAATTTGAAATCGCTCATTAGACCTGACATGGTGATTGAGTATAGTTATCCAATATGGATGAACCGGTCATTTGGATGAAGCCTAGTTATCAGTTCTACGAGTAAAGAATTTATATTGATCACGTGTGTATACCCAAAGCAGTTATGAACCCATGGGGAACACAAACCCTAGTTAGTCTTAACTCTTGATTTTACATCACAATTTCAATCATGGTTTTTAATTATTATTTTTCTTAAACCCCCCAACTGGAGTAACTAACCAACAAGTTCACTTACCAACATTAGTCTAGATCTTTCATATTCCCTGTGGGTTCGACCCCAACCTCTAGTTGGATTCTTTATTGACAACGTCCGCTTCATACTTCAGTAGGAGGTGTTGTTTGAGTAGTATCAGGTCTCAAGAAAGTAATCGGGCCTATTTCTATGCAATTCTGGGTAGGCCCGAGGTAGAGATTTCCAACGCCGTTATCACATGTACAATTTTTGTATGCGACAAAATCGCTACGGCTTTATTTGATCCTCGTTATACTTTTTTATGTGTCTATTTATTTTGATTTAGGATCAGATCTTACTTGTGATGTACTTGATACTCCTATCCATGTGTCTACTCCTGTTAGGGATTCTGTGGTGGTGTATAGAGTATGTCATGCTTGTATTGTTGATTTCATAGGTTGTGATACTCTGGTAGAGTTGGTGATCTTATACATGGTGGATTTTGATGTGATTCTGGGAATGAGCTGGTTGTCTCCTTACCATGTCGTTCTGGATTGCCATACTAAGACAGTCACCATATTGGGCCTAGGGTCGTCCAAGTTGGAGTAGAAGGGGAATTATAGCCCTACTTCTAAGAAACTCATCTCTTATATTCGTGCTTGAAAATTGATGGGGGGAGAGGGTGTTCAGCATATTTAGCTCATATTTGGGATGCCAGTTCCAAACATCCTTTCATAGATTCAGTCCCGATAGTTTATGAATTTTTTGAGGTATTTCCTGTGGATCTTCCAAGCATGCTTCTAGACCGTGATGTTGATTTTTTCATAGATTTAAATTCAGGGACCCGATAGAATGGCATACAGAAAGGCACCAACTGAGTTGAGAAAACTCAAGGAGAAGTTGTAGGAATTACTTAGAAAGGGGTTTATCATGCCAAGTGTCTCTCTATAGGGTGCCCCAGTCTTTTTTGTGAAAAATAACGACGGCAGTATGGGGATATTCATTGATTACCATCACCGAGTCTCAATCATATTTGCTCGCTCGAATGCTCTCCTCGGGCCTGAGCCACTCATATCATGACAAGGCATGTTATCCTCTCATATCATATCAGGTGGATTTTATCACCTGACCATTTAGCCTATCTTTCCAAGGACATCAAGTTACTCTCCTTAGTGATAACATCAAAAATATATCCTCAATGCAAAGAATATACACGAACGAAGTATCAAAACAAGTAACCTGGCGAGTGTCGGGGTCGAATCCCATAAGGACTAAGGAATGATAGTTGCAAGTGTCAATTGAGAAATTAATGTTAGCTTGCACCACGTAGATTTAATATAGAAACAAATAAAATTGAGAGAGTTGAAATTTGCATAGAATTGTATTGGTTGATTTAGTGAAATTAAAATAGTAAGATCAGCTAAGTTGTCAACAAGGATGTGAAAGACTAGAGGTGTGGTGTAGATGAAATACTAACTAGATCGGGACATGCCAAGTCATCTTATGAGTTCAACAAGTGTAAATAATCTCGGGAAGTGGGTAATTACAACTTTTCAGCCTTTTAATTACCTCTCACTAGAGTTTTGTCAAACCTCTAGTCATAATTTAGCTCAACCCGATGTAATTTGGATTAGTAACTGCATTAATTTCTAGCTATTAGCTGCTAATAAGGAATGAGAATGCAATTTTAGCTATTTCTAGTCCAATTTCACACTCTCTTCTCCATATCCACTACTAAATTCTCTTTATTATTCTTTTACAAGCAACAATCAAGCAAGAATAAATAGACTCATATCATAATCAATGGATCTTCTTTTATAGATTGAAGAGAATCTAATAGATTTACACTTGCATGAACAATATGAAGATGACTCTAGCAATACCCAATCCAATTAAGTATTCATCATCACACATCTCTAGTTACTGATTTTAGCTACTCATAGTTAAGAAATTCAAAAACACATTCATCAATAGCATCACTGAATTTAATTGCAAGAGCATAAAATCAATTTCACAAAATAATCTCCAATGATAGTTGAAACTTACTAGAACAAAGAATAAATAAACAGAGTACTTTCTACAATTTTCAATCAGAATCTCCCTATCTCAGCTAAGACAATGTTCTTCAGTTAAAAGGGAAAACAATGATATGATGTAAGCTTTGTTCTCTCTCAATATCTCTATCTCTATCTCTCCTTATGCATATCTTTGTACAAAGTACATTATCTTCCATTTATATCCTGAAAAGTAGGGAATTTTTTAATCTTTTTTCCAGAGTTGGACGATTATACCCCCATGAGCACCATTATGGAATCGGCGGAGGCACCGGCGGTTCGCCGATTCCAATCCATGAACTGTCGGGTATCTTTTATGCATCCTTACTAAATTTCAGTGGACATCAACGGTTCATCCGGCGTTTCGCCGATGCCAATCCGTGAATCACCGGGTCTTTAAGCATTTTTTTAGAACTTTGGGTATCTTTCGGGACTCTCCACTGACAAGTCACGAACTGCCGGTGGCATTAATCCTTAGAGGTAGTGATGTTCGGCCTTTAGCCAGCGTTTCACCGGTTTTCATTTGCGAATCGCCGATTTATTCTCACTCCCTTTTTTTGCTCCATTTTTGCTCTTTTCTTCACATTTAGTCATCTGCACACAACAAAAGAAAAAAGGTCATAAAATTCAAATAATCAACTCAAGAACGAAACAAAAACTCATGTTTTAGAGCCTAATGAGTTGGTAAATTACCAACTCATCAAACTCCCAAACTTAAATCATTGCTTGTCCTCAAGTAATGTAATACTCATTGATTGAGAAATATGCCACCTTCAATTCATAATTATACCTCTCCGATCACCTGGACTATGACAACTCAAAAATACTCACCACGCTCACTGAAAAAGAGAAGAAAATACCCAAAAGACCAAAACATATGAAGATGTTTCAAACAGGCAACCACTTTCTACCAAGAACATCTTATGAAAGGAATCATTTAGCAAAACAAGGGCATTGGTCAACCAAGAAACACACATAGCATCTAAAGTTATAATTAATGCAAATTCAAAGCTTGCCTTAGAGTTTACACTCCTTGTGCCATATTTCCGCATTAACTCTGAATGCTTTCGCGTCTCCAAAAAGGAATGTTGCCACTCACCAAAATAAGGATCCCTATTCTTTGGTCATGTGATCATTTGAATGCACACAAGGGATTTTTTCGAAGAGACACTCACACTCACTCTTCAAAAAGAAATCTTCATGAATACACTTGACCCATAGGCTTGCTCTTCATGTAATCCGCTGCTAATGTAGAGTAGTTGCACCTAGAATCATTTAGGACTTGCCGGTTATAATGTAGGCTCGGGGTAAGGGTAGGATGAAAATTTGGCTATAGTGACTAGATCCTCCCTAATGCTTTTTTTGACATACCTTACATCAATTCCACTCACTTCACCTTCCTTCCGTTCTTTCCTTGTAGATGACTTTCATTTCTTTAACGAGCCCCCTTTAACGAGCCCCCTTTAACCCGTTTGGCATTCACAACTAGCCTTATCACCTCTAGAGAAAACACTGGTTCATACAAATTATCTTTTTCTTGTTGATTTATCCTCTGGTGCATTTTGACACAAGGCGATGTTTCTCTCACACTATAATTTTTACCTTTCCCCATTTGTTTTGCATACCCCAAAACTTAGGCTTTTGCCTCATCTTTCACAAATTCTTTTATCACTCCCTCTCTCTTAGGCTTTAAGGCACATTTCATCAATTATCTTGTCACTAGCAGTTGATCACGGGAAATAATATAGGTCCCGTGATACGCTTTAAAACTTAAATGAGTCGTGTTTTCTAAGCTATTTGATACATTTTCATGTGATTTTATATAAAAGTGAAGAT
>JACEIK010000940.1:184686-200501 GCA_018107945.1 Datura stramonium
CATGTGGACGCCATACAAGTAGTGTCTCCATATTTTCAAGGCATGAATTACCGCGGGTAACTCCAGGTCATGGGTAGGGTAGTTCTTCTCGTGCTTCCTCAGCTTCCTGGAATCATAAGCAATCACCTTGCCATGCTGCATGAAGACGCATCCTAACCCAATACCCGAAGGATCACAATAAACTACATAGCCTTCTGTTCCTTCTGGCAATGCTAGCACTGGTGCTGATGTCAATCTGTCTTTCAGTTCCTGAAAGCTCTGCTCACATGCCTCAGTTCACTAGAATTTAGCTTCCTTCTGCGTCAGTTTGGTTAAATGTGCTTCTAAAGTGGAAAATCCTTCCACAAACCTCCTGTAATATCCGGCTAACCCCAGAAAACTACATACCTCGGTCGGAGTGGTAGGTCTAGGCCATGTTTTCACTGCCTCGTTCTTCTGCGTATCAACCTATATACCAACATATTACAAAATATGACCCAAGAAGGCTACTGAATTCAACCAAAATTCACATTTAGAAAAATTTGCATATAGCTGACGGTCTCTGAGAATCTGGAGCACTGTCCGTAGATGATCCTGGTGGTCTGCCTCTGAACGGGAATACACCAGAATATCATCAATAAATACTATCACGAACAATTCCAGGTACGGTCTAAAAATATTGTTCATCAGGTCCATAAACACTGCTAGAGCATTTGTCAGTCCGAAGGACATAACTAGGAATTCAAAGTGGCCATATCTGGTCCTAAAGGCAGTCTTTGAAATATCCCTTTCACGAACCCGAACCTGATGATATCCGGACCTTAAGTATATTTTTGAAAAATACCTCGCTCCCTGTAACAAATCAAACAAATCGTCTATTCTGGGGAGCGGGTACTTATTCTTGATGGTGACTTTATTCAGTTGCAGATAGTCTATACACATACCGAGGGAGCTGTCCTTCTTCCTCACAAACAAAACTGGCGCACCCCATGGTGAGGTACTCGGCCTGATAAATCCCTTATCTAGCAAATCCTTCAATTGTTCCTTTAATTCTCTGTGTTCAGTAGGAGCCATCCGATACGGGGGAATAGATATAGGCTGAGTGCCTGGTATGAGATCAATTGCAAAATAAATTTCCCTTTCTAGGAGAACACCACGAAGCTCATCTGGGAATACATCAGGAAATTCATTGACCACTGGAATAGACTGAAGGATCGGAGGCTCTGCCTGAACATCCTGAACTCTGACAATATGATAAATACATCCTTTTGCTATCAATTTCCTCGCCCAAAGATAGGAAATAAACCTACCTTTTGGCATGGCTGTACTACCTTTCCACTCCTGTACTGCCTCCCCTGGAAAATGGAATTGGACATTCTTGGTCCAACATTCGACATTGGCGTAAAAAGGAGCCAACCAATCCATACCCATAATGGCATCAAAATCGACCATCTCTAGTTCGATCAAGTCTGTTGTAGTCTGACGATTGGAAACCTCTACTGTACACCCCCGATACACCCTTCTGGCTATAATAGAGTCACCAACGGGTGTAGACACGTAGAAAGGTCGCCGAAGCAATTCCTGCATAATACTAAACTTTCGAGCTACTAGCGGTGTAACATAGGACAAGGTGGATCCCGGATCTATCAACACATAAGCAGGATGAGAGCAAATAGTCAGCATACCTGTCAAAAGATCTGGTGATGACTCTGAGTCATGTCGCTCCGGTAATGCATAAGTATGATTTGGGCCCGTACCTGAACTGGAGGCTCCTGATCTGCCTCGACCTCTACCTACTGAAACTGAGGGCCTACGCCCTACCGAGGATGCTAGAGCTCGTGATCCTGCTGAAGACCTATCTTGTCGATCCCATTCACCCTGACCCCTAGCTGGACAAGTCCTCATCTTATGACCCTCCTAACCACAAATGTAACATCCTGTGGAGCCATATCTGCACGCTCCAAAGTGGTGTCGACTGCAAATAGGACAAAGTGGTATTGTAAACCCACTCTACTCCACCCTCCTCTGCTGCTGTGAACCTACTGCTTGCGACCCTTCGCAGGGCTCTGGCTGCCGTCGGTGACTAGACCTGCTCCGCTGCCGCTGCGGTGGAGGCGGGGGTCTGGGTGGTCTATTTGATAACCGTGGTCTAGGTCCTGCCCGGGACGCCTCCTGTAACTCATCTGGTCTGTCCCTGCGGCGCTGCTCCTGACTTGTCCTTCTAATCTCCCATTGCCGTTGTCTGATACCCTCGATATTCTAAGCAAAATCCTGCACACGGGCAGTATCCATATCCTCTCGCAGTGTAGCTATGATGCAGGTCTCAACATATTCTGGGTTCAGCCCCATAATAAAACGGTGTACCCTGGATGGCATTGTATCCACAAAGGTTGGCGCATATTGGGCCAAAGAATCAAACCGCATGGCATATTCTCAAACACTCATCAACCCCTGCTCCAGGTGTAGGAACTGATAAACCCGGGCCTGTCAAATCTCCCGCAGTAGATAATGATCCAAAAAAGCCCCTGAAAAGCTGGACAAGGTCAGAGGGGAAACATCTCTCCCTCGGGACCTCTCCCAACTCTCATACCATAGTACAACGATGTCCCGTAGCCAGAATAACGCCAACTCAACTGACTCTGTGGGTGAAGCATGCATTACCCTGAAAATCCTCCACATCTGATCCAAGAAGTCCTGAGGGTCCTCTGTCCAATCTGTCCAGTGAATTGTGGAGAACTTAATGCCAGGAACTCTTGGACCCTCGAACTACCAGACCCTCCTAAATATTTTGTAGCTGTAGGTGGTGTTGATTGGCGCTGAGTAGCCATCATCTGTGCTAGCATGACCACCGCGCTCCTGACCTCCTAGTCGGATGGTACAGGTATAGAAACTTTCGGAGGTAGTGCCGTTACACCGGTCGTCCCAAGCGTCTCCTGACATGGTGGAGACTGCTGGGAAGGTTGGGATGACGCCTCCGTATTGTCCTCAGGTTGGGTTGATTCTATCCGAGGTTGAGGCATCCTGTTGGTGCCCTCTCCTACTTCTACATCTAACCTCCTTCCTATCGTAGGATGTCGCTGGTCCGACATTTCTCTGTAAACAAAAAAGTACAATGAGCTTTAGGGAATCAACCCTATACTGAACCGCTATGTAGCACGACTGAATAAGAAGAAAGAGTAACCATCCTATCAGGCCTTGCAGCCTCTTGCCTATAGTATGTGGTGCACAACACATCCATAGAAAATACTCTACTTTGCACGGCTTGCAGACTCCCTGGGATACGACCTACTCTGATACAAAGTTTGTCACGCCCTACCTTAGGAGTCATGACTGGAACCTAGTGCCCTACTAGGATCTGAACTACTAAGCTTACTGAGCCCAAGCACCTCTGGTGCAAGGCTGACTCTAACTCTAGAATCAAGAAAACGATGGGCTATATAGCGGCTGTAAATAAAAACCCCGGCCGACAAGGCCTATAGCCACCTGTGAAAGTAAACAGCTAACCAGAGACAAGCAAATATAGGGAATCCTATGCGGGCCGACAAGGCCGCCATAATATCTAGTTATAGTTGGAAAGAGAAAATCAGGTACTAAACTGAAGCATAACTGACAAGGTCATCAATCAAAAACTAACAAGGCCCCACACGACAACCACACATAATCTAAAGCACATATGGCCCCACATGGCCGATATCAACTAACCACGAGGAATAATACAATCTGCAAGCCTCTAGGAGTAATAAGATGGTCGGGACACGGCCCCGGCCTACCCATACTGTACAACAAAAGAAAGTAAACCTCAAACACTCAAGCTTCGAAAGATAGGAGCTGAAGGCCCTGTACTATTGACTAGAACTATGAGGGATCCACTCCTCGTCTGAGTGTACCTGCAGGCAAGTAATGCAGCACCCCAAAAGAGGGCGTTAGTACCACAAGTACTGAGTATATAAAGAAATAACTGTAAATGACTGAAAGTAAGTAATAGAGCTGACAATATCTGAATTAAAGAGAACAGACTGAGACTAACTGAAATAATGGAATCAGAACTAGATATAACTATAAAAGAAGAGTAGGAGTCATACCTGTCATCGAGGCGTCCTACTATCTAACTATCAGTAAGTAAAGCTACGTACATACATTACCTGGCCCCCATAAGCCGGAAGGTATCATCAGCACAACACAACCCACTTGGGCCCCCATTAGCCCGAGTGAGTACATCTCTATCTACATACCCCTATCCAGGTCATACCACATCACCTACTAGCTATGAGCATCCTGTCGGTCCCCTGGGTATGCAGCTTGGGCCCGTTGTGCCCCTGACTATAGTTATGCCTAAGTCCATAGGACTCTTGAAAATCTACACCCCGGACGCAAGCGCTCGGCGGGGGTGTGTATAGGCCAACCACAGCAAAATATGAGGAGCTGGCTCCCCATCTTCATCCCTAGCGGATGGTATGCAACTCCGTAAAGTGACGTATACTCGCCCTCTTGAGGACGAGTCGACACAGCTATTAACCCTGAGGCAGTCACGGAATCTATACATGTAATCCAACCCAAAACAACACAAATACAAGTCTCAACTGATAACAACAACTATACAAAATAACATATTGAACATGATATAATATTCCTAAAATACTTTAGTGGGATTCCTATTGAATTACTATACTGAAGAAACTAACTTGCCGAAAGAAACTGCCTTTACATACCTCAACTGCCGGTTTACCGGTTAAAAAGCGAGGTTCGACTGGTATTCAGCTTTTCTTCCCAACTGTAATCACATTCACAGAAGAATAGAACTAACTTCATTATTATTCTGGATGAAAACAATACTTTATATGTATATATACTGACTAATCTTAAACTTATCGAAGAACGATCAGAAACTCATAATTTCTCGGGAATCTAGAAGAGAGAAGTACTCACTTTAAGCTTGGGATTGTATTAACACTAGTTTGGAGAAATTCCAATCACTTTGGCTCGGCAGGACGACGATTCGCCAAGCGAATTTCCCGAAACTAACTTCATAGAAATAGTCCCTGCAGCCTTATACTTCGATACCCGAAGTTAATTTGAATTTGGACGGCATTTGACGGTGTAATCGGAAGAAAATTATATATTCCCTTCGACCCTACCCTCTGTTATGATCGTTTAAATGTGAGAAATGACATAAAGTTAAAGGATGACGCCTATATATACTTGCAACAAAATACATGGCAACGTGGCACATTGGCCAACGCGCCTTTTTGTCTCTTGGGCACGTTGGCTAACGCGAAGATCGCAACTCCGTGCCACTTTGCCCCTCTGGGCACCGCGGTTCAGCCTCCTCTTGTGAAATTCCATATTGGCACTCGTTCGGCCTTTTCCCGGGCCCTTTCCTTTCACGTATGGAATTCTAAAACTCTCAACCAACATGCGAATGGGTCGACTAAATGCTAGAAACTTACGAGGTGTAACAGTTGCTCTCCCGAGCTATGAGTTGATAGTATATGAATCTGAGATCTATCTTCGAAAAGCACTAGGAACCCTGAAGCTGGTCAAATAAATCATCAATCCTGGGTAGAGGATACCTGTTCTTGACGGTGACCTTATTCAATTGTCGATAATCGATAAACATATGGAGAGAATCATCTTTCTTCCGAAAAAAGAGAACTTGTGCACCCCATGGGGACTTGCTCTGTCTAATGAAACCCTTATCTAATAGGTCCTTCAATTGCTCGTTCAACTCCTTTAGATAGGCTGGAGCCATTCTATAGGGAGGAATAGATATAGATCGCGTGTCGGGAATAAGGTCAATGCCAAAATCAATTTCCCGCTCATGAGGGATTCCCGGTAGATCATCAGGAAAGACTTCTGCATACTCACATACTATTGGGACTGACTAGATAGTTGGGGTCTCGGACTCAACATCCTTAACCCTAACTAGATTGTACACACAACCTTAGTGATCATCTTTCTGGCCTTAAGGTAAGAAATGAAATGACCTACGGGAACAGGTGAACTACCCTTCCATTCTCTGACTGGCTCACCTGTAAATCTGAATTCTACTGCCCGGGTTCTACAATTAACTGAGTCATAACATGCAAATAGCCAATCCATGTCGTGGATAACATCAATATCAGTCCTTGCTAACTCTATCAAATCCGCTGAGGTGACTTTTTGAAGAATTGCGATCGGGCGACCTTTATATACCCGTCTAGCCACAACTGAATCACCTACTGAAGTAGAGACTGACAAGGGTTCAGACAAGACTTTGGGACTGATTTCGAAACTACTAGACACATAAGGTGTCACAAAGGAAAAGGTGGCCCCTTGATCTAGCAAAGCATATACATCAAGATGGAAAACTCATAACATACCAGTGACCACATCCTGGGAGACCTCCTACTCCTGGCGGGATGCTAATGATAGAATCTATTCTGGCACTGACCGCCACCTGAACTAGTCGAGGCATCCTGCTGTGCGGGATGTGCTACTAGAGATACTAAACTAGAAGCTGGGCCTTGACCCCCATCATTTCCCTGTCTCACTATTGGGCAATCTCTGAGAATATGGCCGGGCTTCCCACACCCGAAACAAGAACCTTTACCTGCCAAGCACTGGCTCATGTGCCTCCAACCACATCTGAGGCAATCTGGGATACTAGAATCTGCGGGCTTGATGCTCTGACCCCAAGAGCCTAATGCTCTCCCTCTCTGATCGTGCCTAGGTCGGGATGGCACACTCAATGCTGAAGATGTTGGGGCTAAAGATCTCTGGTGGGTCTGGTGTCGGTGCCCACCACCTGACCTCGGCTAGGAGAATCTTTAGCTATCAGTCCTGGCCCTCTTGGCCTCTCTCTCCCTCACATGCTCCGCCTCCATCTGCTGGGCATACAAGACTATCTGAGGGAAGTCCATATCACTGGTGAAGCATAGCGGTCCTACAATCCATAACCAAATAGCCCATCACACAATGAACAAACCTTCTCACCCCCTCCCTCTGATCAACCACTAACTCTAGGACGTACATCGATAGACGAGTGAACTCAAGGGCATACTCCTGCACTGTCATTCTCCCTTGCTTAAGATTCAAGAACTCGACTGCCTTCATCTCCCTCATCTCATGAGGGAAGAACAAATCCAAGAACGGAACATGGAACTCCCTAACAGGGCCCACTGCGGCGGCCCTACTATATTTCCATTATCGAAAATAGATGTGTGTGACCCCTTTCAGCTGGTATGAGGCCAAATCCGCACACTCAACTCCATTCACCCCATGACTTAGGTGATCTTCACAATCTCATCAATCAACTCATGCGAGACCTCACTATTTTTGACTTGAGGAACTCTAGCGGGTTCATTCTCAAGAAATCCCTAACTCGAGCGGCCGCCGCATTGCCATTTTGATGGACGTGCGCCACTGCCTGCTGGTTGACCTGAACGGTCAAGGCCTGCGCGAGCATCTGAATAGCTGCCCTAAATTAAGCATGGAAAATCGGCTTCGGTGCATGCTGCTCCTGGACTAGTGGGTCCTACTGGTGCCGTTTCCGTTGCCATCCTCGTGGCCATCTCCATTTCCATTCCTCCTCCCATTTACTCTGCGAGGAGGTGTGATCGCAATCATGGATAACATCAATTATATGGATAGGGGGACATTTCATCGCACGACATAGATCATGAAAGAAGGGAACATTTCCTAAACATTTTGTAGCCTCTTCGTCATAAGTGTGGCTCACTTCACTCCCATGAAACAAACTGTACTCAATGCGGATTTCAGATACCCTAGGACACTTCAAATCTATGGCTCTGATTTCAAGTTTGTCACGACCTGAATGGAACCCCCGGATCGCGACACGAGACAAGGAGCCTCGAGAGACCCTTAGTTGACCCATGGCATAAGCAGTCATCTAACTCAATCAATAAAACTAAAGAATCATCATGATAACTTAGTGGAAGTCTGAATTTAACGTAACATCATAATACACACAATCTGAAGCTGAATACATCCTTTTGTCTGAAAAGCCTCTAAGAATGATGAGTTAATGGGATAAGACCCCAAACTAACTTGATAAAGCTGAAAAACTAAAAATACATAGAGAAATCTGATAAAACATGGTCCTCGAAAGATGAGGACTCACCACAAGCGTAGGATACTAACTCTAACAGGCTAGCCATGAATGGGGTGAGTATGGGTGTCGGGGCCTGTATCATGAAATGATACAACATAGAGTATACGGTCAGTATATGGGATGTACCGAGTATGCAGGGTAAGTAAAACCTTTTAGATAAGTAAAATCATTTAAAACATGTGAATCTGAGAGTAGTTATTGCATGTTATTTTTCTGTAATCATGATCTCGGCATAACATAACATCATAACTGAATCGAT
Source organism: Datura stramonium (assembly GCA_018107945.1). NCBI lineage: Eukaryota > Viridiplantae > Streptophyta > Magnoliopsida > Solanales > Solanaceae > Datura > Datura stramonium. The sequence goes on from JACEIK010000940.1 coordinate 193,035, forward strand.
TGACTCAAGCTAAAATCTTATAGTCATAAGCAAAGCTGAACATTGAGTCAAACTTGCTTTAGAACATATATAGATTTATATTCCATAAGTGATAACATGCATAATTGAAATCATGAGAAATAATGGGAGACTCGTCTTTTAACCGACATACCAGGATAGAGCTTACGTGGTCCCAACTATCACACTCAAGTGGGTAGAGCCATCCAAAGCCTTGCCAGGGATAAGGACGATACCATGATATTGATATCAAGATCGTGGCCCAATTGGGGCAGGGGATAGCTCACAAGGGAGGTCCCAAAGTAATATATATATATATAAGTATAAACCTATGTTCGCTTGTAGTTCTTAGGCATAGGGTGATCGACCCTTAGCCTACTCGGTACTAGACACTACTCCCAAAGACATTCATATGCTCTCCATCATTTTTAACGAAGCTGACCATCGTCTATTGAAGAAGCAGAATAATCATAAATGCATAAATCTGAGTCATACATGAGGAGCCTTGGCTCAAACCATACCACAAGCTGAACATAGCTGGGACTCTTCGCTCTAAAATCATGTGGAAAGCTAAATTCAAAAGATCATAATCATACTTGAACATATGGGCATTGCCCGATACTTTAACATGCTTGGAAATACATAATTCCCTAGAAATCATGATCGTAAACATGTGTAACTTAAAAAAAATGCTTTTCATCAATAATATCTCATCATACTATAACATTCATCATAAATCTCAGCTTTTCATGAAATTAACATAATTGGGCAATTTAATTTATAAAGATTGAAACATGATTTTTAATTGAAAACAATGTAAAACTTGCTCATGAATCATAATTCAATTGTAGAAACATCTTTATATCATACCCATGTAGAGAATTAAAAATTTCATGTATTGGGTTAAAACCCTATAGAATTTACATAGGAAATTTCATGATTTAGAGAGAAATTAGGCATGGGTGTGAACGGGTTCACCTATTCATAACCCTACATACCTGATTATAGCTGATTCTTACACTTCTCTGATTGCCCAAGAGGAATTGAAGAGAACTTGAAGGAGAATAAGCTTGATCACCTCTCTAACTCTTTAACTTTGCATGCATGAGTAAGAATGGCCTAAAATGAACTTAACCCCTTTAAAATTCATCATTTGTAACTTAAAACGACGTAGTTTAGGCCTTAGGATCGTAGGAATTATGAAAAATCTCTTACTAAATTCACAGGAATTAACTGTCTGTCAGTCCCCACAAGGGACCGGATGACTCATTACTCAGGCCACGACTCATGGCATCATCCATCATGTACATTGCCTGAAGTTCATTTGGGGCTTGTCATGAGAGACATCATGAATTGTTACAGGTGACCACGGCTCGTGGTCACCACCTGTCACATGCACTTCCTTAAATTTTAAACATTTACCATCTTCTTACCACGACCCATCCTACGAATTGTGGTGACTGACCATGACTCGTGTGGACCTTCCATGGGGTTTACTGCCTTATTCCTTCTCCTTTCCAGTCATCACTTCCCACGACTGACTCAACAAGTCGTAGGGTCTGACTACGACTCTTGGTCATGTCCGTGGGGACCCTAAATCCTAATTTAAACTCACCTCCTGAGCCTCACCATGAATCACCTCACGACTCATGGTCTGCCCCCACGAATTACATCATGACCCATTTTGTGACCTGATGCCAATTTTCCAGTTTTTGCCCTTTCAACTCCCAGGTCTGATCTTTGGGCTTCCGGGGTATAACATGTTTTTATCATGATTACTCCATCTGTACATTTCTATCAACCCAACCTTGGTTGTTGCGGTTTGTCCAGCCTTGGTTCTCTTCCCTTGGAAGCAAAGGGCCTTGATTTGCACCTTGGTAGCCTAGGCGAGAAACCCCCATTTGATTTTCAATGAATTGGCATTCTTCTTCATACCTAGGTTGTGAGGATTCCCCTTCATACTGCATTGGAACTTGAGTCCCCATGGAATTAACATTCCTTGACCTAGTTCCCGTGACATGCTTCTGTCATCAACTCTAGATGGGTCATCATTTTTGCAAAAGTTTCATCTCACTCCTCATCCCTCTTTCTTATCTCAGCGGTCACAAAACTTGAACCGCAACATTCGGAGTCGCCTGATCCAACAAAGCTTTGGCTATTCCATAGGGTTGGTCCATGAGTGATCCACCCACCAAGTTATTTTCCACTGACTTGTTAATAGAGTCCAAGGAACAATAAAAACATTGAAGGAGCAATCCATCCAGAAGCCCGTAGTTGGGACATAGGGCCACCTTCTTCTTGAACCTCAGCTATGCCTCGTTTAAAGGTTCCCCCGAGATTTTACTAAAGTTGGTAATGTCATCTCTTAGATACAACATCCTCGATGGAGGAAAGAACCTGTCTAAGAAGGCTTATTTCAATTCTTTACATGAACTAATGCACCCTGGAGGAAGCTCCTTGAGCCACATGGTTGCTTCCCTAGTCAAGGAGAATGGAAAAAGCATCGATATGATCGACTCTTGACTTATATTTGTGATGTTTAAGGGTTGGAATATCTTAATAAAATTTCAAAGATGGCAATTTGCGTCTTTACTTGGCTAACCTCTGAAGGGTCCTTTTATTTTTATCAGGTGTAACATTGTGTTGGTCACATGGAACACTGCATTCCCTACCATGGATGGTAGGCGAATGACACATGCTATATTTGGCATTATGGGGTCATCATCTTCGCGTTCCATCTGACCATCCATGAAACCTTTTTGGATTATTGGCCAATATCAGTAATCTTACAAAGGCACCTAAAAATAACAACAAAAGTAAAAACAAAACCCAAGATGCTAAATAAATTCAACTCAATAATCATCTAGAGGCTATCTAATCCTATTCCCCTGCAACAACGCCACTTTCTATAACGTCCAAATCCACTCCTCATGAAGAGAGAGTGTAAATGGGCGTTGGAAAAACAAACATACCTGATGGGTGCCATGGTCGAATCCCACAAGAAATAGTACATAGATGGCACAAAGTTTTCTATCTAGTCAAACTAAGATGCATCATCGTATTAAAAGAAACTATTGATCAATTAACAAGATAACCAACTTGAATTACAAATGTGAGTAGAGCTAGGAGCATGTTTTTGAATGGGGTATCAATTAGATTGAAATTGACTAGAAAGCTGAATTATTACTCATAAATATAAATAATCATAGACGAGGTGGCACCCGATGTTTTTCAACCACTTGGCTGCATTTTGCCTCGGATTTTATCAAACCCCAAGGTCCAAAATAATATATCCATTAAGACTTTGGTCATATTTGAGCAATTTCTAGCCTCAAATTTCTCATGGGTGAATGATTATGGATTTTAGCTATCTCTAGCCTAACCCCCCATAATGAACACTCAATTACCCACCATTGCTTTCTCACCCATACTCAATTTCCCTTTTTCAAGAAAAAATAGAGTAAGTAGACATAACCCACATTTGAATCTACGAGTAATTGAATTATAAATTGAGAGAGGCAACAAATTTATATTAAATGAGTAACTCTAAGATCAATCTAGCAACATCAAATCTAATTTAACCCCAATCATGGACACACCCCGAGCAAAGAGATTTAGCTACTCATTGATGTGAAATACAAAATTGTATTAACAATTAAAATCATAACATTCTTCATCAAGTGTTAATTTGAACCTCACAATTGTCTTCAATGGAGGTTTTTACCTTGAAGAAGAAGAAGAAAAAGCTATTCAATACTTCTCTAACACTCTATAAATCTGGAAGGGAATAATTGGTACTTTATAGAAAATGTACAAAAATAAATTAAGAAATCATCCTCAAATTCCATGATGGATGATTTTGTCCTCCTGAAGGCAGCCTCATTTGTGAGTTACCAACGTTTCGCCAGTGCCCATCCGCAGAATTCCGCTGTATCACAGGTGGGGGCAATGACTCTAGGTCTAACCGGTGTTGGCACTGGCAGTTCCCAGGTGCTGACCCGGGTTCTGCCAGTGCACCTACCACTCTTGTCCAGTTTGCTCCTTCATTTCACCGGCTCTATCCGGTGAAGCTTCAACCCTCTTCTTTAATTTCATGCTTTTGTACAAGTTCTTTCTTTCTCTCCTTAAATTAAATAACTACAAAAACTAAAGAGAAAGAGAATAAAATCCTCTCAAATGACTTGAAAACTAAGCAAAAGCTCATGTTTAAAAGCCTAATGAGTTGGTAAATTACCAACTCATCAGGCCTCCAATTTTCCCTAGCCGCAATGTTTCCCTTTCCCCAACTTCCCTACTTTATTAATTTATTTGGGTGGCCCCCCTTTGGGGCTTGTAAGTCAATTTAACTTCCCTTTTCCTATTTTTTGACACTCTTTTTAATTCCTTCTTATGGGTGCTCATTTGGTATCCGAATGACAATGGCCCTATTTGGCCCTTTCCTATTATATCTTGTCGTCGTTTTTCTTGATCTGCATCACTTGTTTGATTTTATCGCATTTGATATAGTTGTTGTTTCCTTCAAAAGTAGGAGTCTCTGAAATCTTCATGGAAGCTATCCGCTGCAGCGATTGATTTTTCGCTGCCACAGACCCACTACGGTGGTCCATTCCTTTCTATAGCGAGTTTGCTGCAGCGAGACGCACCTCGCTATAGTGAAACTCTATAAGCAGGATACCTATGGGGGTTTTGTCCCTCGGATCAACTTAAGTCAATTCACATTGTCAAATACCAATTAAGCTTGTCGAGATACCAATAAGAATCAACCAAGGTGCTCGACATGCATGGGTGGCACGATAAGAAAGAATAAGGTTAATACTTTCTAGATGCCTTATAGCTTTTCGAAGATTAGAGGTGGATGTCCACACACCAATCCGTAGGAATCTACTCGATAATGCTCTTGTACTTGGAGACTGATAACCTAGACGCTCTGATACCAACTTGACACAACCCAAATGGGTGAGTCGTGCGGACACCTACATTGACTCTAACTCGATAGGAGAACCCCTTTGTAAAACACGAATTAAATATTTACAATTCTCATTAACTTGCACAAATAAACAATTTCCTTGAAATATAAATATAAAAAATAGCTTCCCAAAAACCTTGACTCTCCAAAGTTCTAGTCTAGAAAGGTACCAGAGCTATATATGGAACAATGAAAAATAAAAGACAAAACTTTGCCGGCGGATGACATATGGGAGCTGATGCTAAGTATCACCTCGTCAATTAAGAAACTTCAAACCTTCCACAACCTACAGTAAAAAAGGTCTTGCAAAGTAGTTTTAGTATACCACATGTATTGGTAGGCATCATCGGCCGACTTGAATTAGTTCACGCAACAGTTTATAATCAATATACAATCGATTAACCAATTCTAACATTAATTCTGACTGATAATTATATCTTAACAAGTTCATCAACCAATTCATTAATTCACTTAACTCAACAATATCCATAACCCTTCCTCTCAAGACCTTGGTCATCAATCACAAGCCTCTATTCTATTCTCTTATCTCCCTACTACAGACAATGGCCCGCTACAACAGTCTCATGATAGCGGAATTTAGTTTGCTGTAGCGATGCTCTGCCTAAGTGATGAGTTGGAAATTTACTAACTCTTTAGGCGCCTAAGCATGAGTTTTTGCTTAGTTCTCGAATTATTTATGTGGATTTTATGTTCTTACTCTTTAATTCATTGTAGGTATGTCTCTTGAGTAGAGCAAGCATGAAATAGACAAAAATGCATGAGGTTCTAGGTGAAATTTGATGAGTTAGCATATGAAGAAAAGGAGCCATAGATAAAAGAAGATTTGAGATCAAAAAGAGGTGTAAGTACATGCTTTGAATCTGCTAAACACAGATCTGGAAGGCCGAAATGCAGGCAAAACTCCAAAGACACTGCCCCAGATTTGCTACTCCAAACTCCAAATGCAGACCAACTCTCGAATATAAAGTCTAGCATAGTCCTCAGCTGAATCTATAGTTTTAACTGAGAGATAATGTGCTGACTTAGTCATCCGGTCTACTACTACCCAGATAGAATCATGTTGTCGATGAGTTCGAGGTAGACCCGTAATAAAGTTCATATTTACTTCTTCCTACTTCCACGTGGGTATTCTAATATCCTAGATCATACCTCCCGATCTTTGGTGCTCTACCTTGACTTGCTACCAGTTCGGGCACTTAGCTACAAATTAGGCGATGTCTCTCTTCATGCCGTTCCACTAGTAAATATCCCGCAAATCGCGGTACATTTTATAGCACCGGGGTGGATGGAGTATCTCAAGTTGTGTGCTTAAGCCAATATCTATTGTCTCAAGTGACCGACATCTGGTACACAATCTACCCTGGTAACGGTGCACACCATCTCCCCCTTTGGAGAAAGCCTCAACCTCTTTCTTGAGAACCGATTCCTTAAGTTTAAGTAAAATGGGATCTTCATCCTTTTTTGACTTAACCTCAACAAACAAAGAGGAATCTGACCCTCTTTCCATCACCACTCTTGTTATACCCCGAGAACTCAAAGATCGGACCTGGGAGTTGAAATGGGGAAAAGAAGAAAATCAAGTTGTAGGCACAAAATTAGTCATTGGACCACTCATGAGACCAGCCCCTGAGTCATCAGGTGCCTCGTGGGGAAGGCTAGTGAAGAGCAGGAAGTTGGAGGATAAGGAGTCCCCACGGGCGTGGGAACGACTCGTGGTTAGACACCACGAATCGGTAGGTCAACCGTGGCGAGGAGGTGTATGAAAAATTGAAGAAGTCAAGTAGTGTACCTAATGGAGGAGGCCACAACTCGTCATGTCAGGTAACGAGTCGTGAGGTGCGGCGTTGGATAATATACAAGAAAATTAGTTTAAGGGAGGCAGTATACTTGACGATTGGTGACCACGAGTCTTGGTCATCACTAACGAGTCGTTATGTCCATCGTTATGAGCCCTACGAGTTTGAAAAGCAGTGTACCGGACGAGCCAAGTAATGAGTCATTTGGGCTAGTGACGATCCGTTAGGTCATCCTTTAGGACCACCTGGCAATTATTTTCTACGAAATAGTTAGGGTCTTTTCGTAATTTCCTAAGATCCTAAGGCCTAAACTATGACGTTTTGGGTTATGAATAGGGAAATTTAAAGGGGATAAGTTCAGTTTTCTCTTCATTCATGCATGCAACAATAGGGAGAGGTAATCAAAGGAGATTCTAGGCTCTTCTCTTCAATTCTTCCAATTTCATTCTTGGGTAATCAAAGGAAGTTAAGAATAAGATATTCCCAGGTATGTAAGACTATCAATGGGTAATTTCTTCCACACCCATGCACCTCCTCTACGATTTTTACAAAGATTTCAAAAAAAAACTCATGGGGTTGTGAATTTGATTTACTTAAACTCTAATGATTTGATTATGGGTTTTGTGTTTTTAAAATATTATCATAATCAGTGGGATTTAATAAGATTTTGTTATTTAAATTAATTAT
>JACEIK010000940.1:257058-278284 GCA_018107945.1 Datura stramonium
GTCGCCATAGTAGGTTATACGGACTAGAATTCCGTAATCCTGTTCTAGTTAGGATTTTAAAAACCTATTATCTCAAAAAGGGCTTAATAAAGATGCCTAAAAACAAGAAATAGCCTTTTGGAACAAGAAGAAGAGCAAGTAGTAGAGGTTCATCCTTCATGGCTAGGATTTTTCTGTAACAACTCAGGAATCGGTGCAGACATGCGATTGGGAACGTCTTGACCACAGCTTGACGCCCAGGTAGGCTATGGTGTACTTACTTTTGTGTTGTACTTTATTTAGCTAAACATATACGTGCTATAGGTTATATGTTTTTGATGGGTATGGTCGAAATGTGAATGAATTGCTATCGAATATTTGAAACCGATAAGAATTTGAGGATGAACAAATTAGAAAAGGGGTGGGGATATTACCCTAATGTGAAAACTTATGGAGGAATATTATAATCAAATTATGCTAGTCATGAGGGCATATGTGGGATCTAATCGAGCGTATGCAGAATGATCTCTGGGCGTGGTTGCCGAATGTATTTGCATGTATATAGAATTATAGAGTCATCCTTCCTGAATTGTAATCCTGAACGAATAATCATAGAAATCTTATTTATAGGATGAAGTAACAGAAAAATTAATAGACTGGGATCATTATAGAACGTGAATTAAGCCCGTAATTTTAGAAGGGTTAGACTTTATATAATGGCATATATGTTGGTGCAATGATGATATGTTGATTGATCTATGGACATTACTTGATATGGTGATTTTTCCTATTGAAATAAACTTGATACAATACTACCTCCATTGTGGTGGGCATGGTAGAGATGAGATACTAGGTGGATAAGAAAAAATTGGTGGGAGGAACTGGGAAGAAAACTAGTCGCAGTGCTGCCAAATAGTACCGCTGCAGCTAGTATGGTACTGCTGCAGTGAGACAATTGTGACGGCAGTAATGCCACTGCAATAGAGCCCAAACAAATGAGTGGTCCAGGTTGCATTTCCTTGGGATGTTATAGATATAGAATTGGTGTTATAATATTTAGATATGAAATTGGGTTCGAACAATGCATTGATTATACTTGTTGATATATATACGTAACTATTGTTATGTGTGAGTTATTTTTTATATGAAATGATGTGCGTCCCGAGATAGAGAGGTGAGTTGTATTGATCGAACGTGTGCATGAGATAATGTATGATTCGGAAAGGAAAATCATGGATATGATGGTGAATGTGAGGCCTGGGGCCAAAAGGAAATAACTTGGATGAGCAGGCTAATACGACCAGACTCTGAATGAGGATTGGAGACTTAAGTGGATCGTGCCCTGGGGTGAGTATCCGGGAAAGCAGTATGATGGAATACATAGAAAGGTTTGGCTAAAAGACCATGCAGCTAGGTGTACAAATATGAGTACACAAACAAGTATGATGAAGGTTTCATATGGCTGGATGTACAGTACATAGATTTCTAGAGTCCCCTGCAGCCAGACTCTGAATGAGGATTGGAGACTTAAGTGGATCGTGCCCTGGGGTGAGTATCCGGGAAAGCAGTATGATGGAATACATAGAAAGGTTTGGCTAAAAGACCATGCAGCTAGGTGTACAACATGAGTACATATACAAGTATGATGAAGGCTTTATATGGCTGGATGTACAGTACATAGATTTCTAGAGTCCCCTGCAGGTCATGACTGGAAGGGCTAGCATAAGAACCTCTGACATGTGTTTATTGTGATGTGACGGAGGCATATGCCCAACATATCACTGATGGATGATTGTTATGATAGAGATTGTGCCTGTATTACGACTATACATACGACTGTAGAGAGAGAAAGGTATCGGTATACGAGTGTGATACAGGTGATAGAAACATAAATCAGGTTTGAGGTGAGAAACATGTGTTAAATACCATATATGGCTACACGGTCCAGGTATGATATCTTGTGGCATTTTCGTGGTATGGAGACATATATGCGCATGTACTTTAGTATTTGGGAAAAATAACTCCCTTTGATATGTATAGATTACTTCTTGTGTGTACTTGAATTAGTTAATTTGTATTTGTTATTTGATTCCTGTTTTAATTGATTTATGAATTACGGAAGGTAGTATGGCAGATTTAACAAAAAGGGATCAAATTACCGTGAGACAGCGAATAGACTTTATAAATTAATATACTAGATTTGGAAAGGTCTGAAAATTTGTATGTAATTGAGTAAGTTAATAAATTGTAATGGATGGAGTTAGTTGATCATAGGAAAATGGTAAAAAAGGTAGATTTGATCATAGGAAATGGTAAAGAGGTAGATGTTATACAATTGTATGGCAGAATAGAACATAACTAGATCAAGGAGAAACAATTACGAAATGTTGGATAGCACTGTAGCGACATCGTCATGGCAGAGTCACTGCAATTGCCTGAGCCTTCACTGTAGTGAAAATAAAGAGAGGCATATTTAAGGATTGATCAACGACTAGGATTGTGGAATAACTGCATTAACCATGGTGAGTCTTAAAAGACGGTAAGGTAGTCATAAGTGAACAATAGCTGATATTAGTAACGTTGATTGTATGTGGATTATTATGTTGTTATGCTAATTCAACGATAGTCGGCCGATGATGTCTATCGGTAGGTGCGGTGTACTGATTCTACATTATGCGCCTTTTGGTGTAGGTTGTGCCAAAGCTGAGGTCCTTGATTGGGGCGGGAGTACTTTCATCATCAGCTTCCGTATTCTTCTTCTTGGATAAAGTTGTGTTATTTTGTTTTGTCATGTATTCTATTAGAGCTCTTGAACCTATCTAGACTAGATCTTGGGAGAGTCAGGTTGTTGGGAAGCTTGTATGATTATTCGAATTATTGTTGGTTAGTGTAAATAAATGAGAAATTTTGGGTAATTGATGTAATGTTCTTCAAGGTTCTCCTATCGAGTAGAGTCGATGTAGGTGCCTGCATGACCCATTTATTTGGGGTCATTACAACTTGGTATCATAGCGGCTAGGTTACAGGTCTCACGAGCAATTTCGAGTAGACTCTTTTGATTGGTGTAGACATCTTGTAATGCCCCCGGGAAACCCAAAATCTAATTTTGGGACTTCAATCAAAAAAATTGGAAAACTATAGAAATGTTGCAGGACGGCCCACCTGACGAGTCGTTAAGGTCCCCATGACTCGTTAGTGAGCCGTGGGAGGAGCAAGGAGGGATAATGGGAAGGAGGAGGCAGTGTACCTAACGAGGGACGTCAAGAGCTGTGGTTACTGACCATGACCTGGGTTAAGTCACTCATTGTCAGGGTTGAGTTGGGAATATTTTGAGTGGACCAGTGTACTTGAAGAGTGGGTGAAACAAGTCATCACCTGTGGCAACGACTCGTTAAGTGACTCGTTACCTAGTCTAGAGTAAATCTTCAGCAGTGAACCAGTGTGGTCCACGATTGGTAAAAATCGAGTCAGTAGGGTCCTCGTGATGACCTACTGAGGATCCCAGGCAGTGTACCTGACGGGAGTGACCATGAGTTGTGGTCAGTCACCACGACCTGTTAAGGACAGTTGATAGTTTTTCCAAGCAAATTTCTAAGGGCTATTTAGTAATTTCCTATTCTCCTAAGCTTTAAACCATGTCGTTTTGAATGTAAATTCAGACTTATTAGAGGGTTGGGACAGTTCCTCCCCTCATTCTCACATTTATTCTCAGAAAGCTATCGAAGAGTTCCTCAAGAAAACTCTCAAAAAAGATTAGGGTTGTCCTCCATTGCTACAGTTCAAGTTTTATTCTCCGGGAGGATATTAGTCAGGTATGTGGGAATTCAACAAGGGAATTGTCCTTCCCTTGTGTCCCCCAACATCCTACCATAACTCTCTATATCGCTTTAGCCCTGAGCTAATACGAATGAATTCCATGTTAATTTTCGTTAATTTTTGCCTGGAATAATATCCATGTTTCTTGTTCATATTATCTTCATAAGTTCCTAATTAAATTGTCACTGTACCGTACAAAAGTTGAATTTAAGCCCTAACATTCGGGTAATGATTTTGCTGATTAAATTGCATCTAGTGAATGAAGAATGTTTTGGGCTGAATTTCCTAAAAATTCTTACTAATTATTTGTTGAGCAATTATTTCACTAACAAGAATAATTTTAGCCTTGTTGGATGAGATGTCTTTAATTCTTGAATTGTTGCCATATTATTAAATTCTCATATTGTTCGGATAAGCTGAGTTCTCTTCTATTAGCTTCTAGTAGTTCAGACCAGTTAGAACATAGAGTCTCTTCTTAATCTTTCAAAAAATTCAACCGATCAGTTTGACTTCAGTTTTATTTCGAGGTGCCAATGGTGCCTCAAGTTATCATAATCAGACTCGAATTTTAGTTTTTGGTCCATTAGGCAGTCATGAAACTCCTATTATATAGATTTGACCAGCCCCAGGACCCTATTTTAGTTGCAACTTGTTCTTAGATGATTACGACGCTTCCAGACAAGAAACTATGACCAGTCTAGAACCCAGTTTCAGAATCTGGTCCGACAAGACTCTCAAGACACATGCAGTTATACGTCCCTGGTCTTGACCCTAGTTTCGAACTATCAGTTTAGTAGTTCAGTTTAGGCTTTCCAGTGAGAGTAGAACTAGCACCGAGCGGGCCAGGTTCCATACTCCAGGTTGCCAGAACTAACTACGTTGCCAGAACTACGTTGCCAGCGTAGCTATAGTATTACTTGGCCTGATTGGTCCAGACTTCTTGTGATCACTCGCTCATGCCTTTATACCCTGGCAAGGTATATTGGGTCCTATCGGTGGGGTGTATACATCGGACTCCACGTCTAGCTCAAGTGGTTATATGTCGGTTATAGACTCTCCCACTAGTCAGTCCAGTCCAATTTAAGAATAAGCAGCTCATTTCAGTTCTAGTTCTAACTCAGTTAAGTACAGTATCTCAGATTCAGTGTTTCCGACTTAGGGCATGTCCTTGACCATTAGATAGGGTCATCTTGAATATTTTAGATTTCATTAGTAGTTATCCAGGTTACCTATAGGTCATTGCGTGTCATTTCAGTTCAGACTTTATATTCGCTATAAGCCTGATTTACTCAGTACATTCAAAGTATTGACGCATACTTTTATGTTGTAATGTTTTATGATACAGCTGCAGGTTCTTAGACTTAGCATTGTTAGTTGCCGCAGTTCAAATTCTCCACCTCAGCAGTGAAGTGTGAGTCCTCATCATCCGAGGGCATTATTTCTTTCAGTCATTTTTAGTTTTAGTTAGATCTCTAGAGTTAGCTGGGGCTTGTCCCAGCAACTCCTCTATTAGATGGCTTTCAGACAGACATGATTTCATATTTATTAGTATTATTCAAGTGTTTTGAACTTTATGTTCTCAGACTTATTTTTCATAAATGCTTTATGATATTGTTTCAAATTTCTGTTGTACATGTTTACCGTATCACCAGTGTATGATAGATCAAGGATTCACTTGGGGTCACTTGTGACTTCAAGGATCGACTTGGGGTCACTTGTGACTTCAAGAATCGTGTTACATCCAGGGCAAAGGTCTCAGGGCGTGACAAACTTGGTATCAGAGCACTAGGTTTAGAGTATCCTTGGAATGTCTGAAAGCCGCATCGAGTAGAGTCATTTTCATGGGTATGAAGCACACCACACTTTTGACGGGGAGGTTACGAGATATTATTATTTGAAAAACTCTCTTTGTTCATATTCTTTATCGTGTGTTAAAGTTCAATTCTAGAAATACCTTCTAATTCATGGTCTGATTTGTTTCGAACCATGCCTCCTTGACGTGGTAATGGAAGAAGGGATGCTAATGTCAACAGACCTACCCCATCAACCTCGGTAGCTTCTCAAGATGAATCCATATCCACCGCTGAATTTAGGGCGGCCATTCAATTGTTGGCTCGAACAGTCACCAATCAGGTGAACCAGCAGGTGTTCCAGTAGCCACAAATTGATCTAAAGAGCCAGGTGCGGGATTTTACCCAAATGAACCCTCCAGATTTTTATGGAACGAAGGTGGGAGAGGACCCACAAGGTTTTGTAGATGAGATTAAAGATCACCTAATTATGGGGTGTCAGCTCCTCTGAAAGTGTTGATTTAGCTCCTACCAGCTGAAAAGAGTAGCCCAAGTCTGGCATGACCAATAGAAAGAAGACGGCCAATGGAAGCGGGACTAGTGGAGTAGGAAGAATTCCACACAGCTTACCTGGCCAGGTTTTTCCTCGGGAGCTGAGAGAGAGGCTAAGATGGCGGAATTTATAAATTTGCGTCAGGGCAATAGAACAGTGGAAGAATATGCTCTAGAGTTCACCAGACTATCAAAGTATGCTCCGGAGATGGTAGTCGAGCCAAGGGATCGCATACTCGAATTCATCAATGGAGTGTCTAATCTTGTCCTCAAAGAGTGCAAGACGACAACAAGCATCAAGGATATATAGACCCTAGCTTAATTGTGTATGCTCGCAGATTGAGGCTAAAAGCTGAAAGATATAGAATGTAAGAACAAACGATCAAGGATTGGCCAGTCATATTTTTGCCATCAGAGGTCTAGCGGTAGTAGCCCCCCACAAAAACAACCCCAGCAGCAACAGTAGAGAGCCCAACACCTAGTCTCGGCCAGTGCCCCAACTTTTGTTCCCGCCAGGATCAGAGGGGTGGGTCATTTGGCACTCATTTTTAGGCTCAAAATACCAAGAAAAAGTATCTAGCTTTTCCCAAGTGTGGTAGGAATCACCCAAGAGAATGCCTTCAGGGAGAGAGGGTTGCTTTGGGTGGACAACCTGACACTAGCTTAGGGAATGGACGTCTACAGTTTAGGATATCACAATCTACCACATCATCATCTCTAGCAGGTCAACCAGCCCAGCAGGCTAACACATCAGGTAAATATGGCGGTTAGCACCAAATCATTTCTATGATCTATCTTCCCATTAGGATCAGGAAAGCTCACCTTACATAGTTACTGGTAGGTTACGTCTCTTCCATCTAGACATATATGCCCTCTTAGATCCAGGAGCTACTCTTTCCTTCTTGACTCCTTATATAGCGGTTTAGTTCAATATAAGTGTAGAGGTCCTCTCAGAACCATTCTCGCCCTCGCACCAGTTGGCGAGTCAGTTAGAGCTACTGGTGTATAGAAATTGCCCAGTCTCAATCCTGAACAAAGTAATTCCAGCTGATCTCGTAGAGCTAGACATGGTCGATTTCGACCTATTCTCGGCATGTATTATTACACTTCTGCTATGCCTCATTTGATCATTGCAGAATTAGAGTTGTCAAGTTCAGTTTTCTAATGGTCAATATAATGGACGGCACAGTTCAGCGCCTAAGGATAGGTTCATTTCCTACCTTAAGGCCCAAAAACTCATTTCCAGAGGATTTCTATATCATCTAGTTTGGGTCAAGGATTCCAACTCTGATACCCTAACCATCCAAACAGTTCTGGTAGTCAATAAGTTCCTAGATGTTTTTCCGAGGATTTTCTCGAGTTCCCTCCGAACGGGAAATAGACTTCAGAATAGATGTCCACCCAGATACTCAGCCTCCATCTCCATCCTCCTTACAGAATGGATCCAACTGAGCTTGGCTGGAGTTGAAGGAGCAGCTAAAAGATCTTCTTGACAAAGGTTTTATCAGACCCAGCATCTCTCCCTGGGTGCTCTAGTCCTATTTGTATTGTAAGAAAGACGGTATCCTCAGAATGTGCATAGATTACCGTCAGCTGAACAAAGTCACAGTCAAGAAAAGATATTCCCTACCTAGAATTGATGACATATTCGACAAGCTTCAGGGAGCCAGTTGTTTCTCCAAGATCGATCTCAGGTCAAGATACCACTGGGGCTCATAGTCAGAGAGTGTGACATACCGAAAATAGCATTCAGACCTCGGTATGGTCACTACAAATTTGCGGTAATGTCCTTGATCTCACAAACGCCCCTGCGCTTTATGGACCTAATGAATAGAGTCTTCAAGTAGTACCTAGATGTGTTCTTCATTGTATTTATCGATGATATTCTGGTGTACTCCAAAATGAGGAAGCATTCCAATCACCTAAGGTTAGCATTACAGACCCTCAGAGACCGCCAGTTGTTTGCCAAATTCAGTAAGTGCGAATTCTGGTTGAGGTTTGTACTTTCTTAGGTCATGTGGTTTTAGGCGAAGGAATACGAGTAGACCCTCATAAGATAGCAACAGTAAAAGATTGGCCCAAACCTACCGTTCCTACTAAAATTGGAGTTTCCTGGGCTTAGCGGGTTACTGCCACTGATGGTTTATGGAGGGTTTATATTCTATAGCCTCCCCTCTAACTAAGTTAACTCAGAAAAAGGTGAAATTTCAGTGGTCGGATGAGTGTGAGAAGAGTTTCCAGGAGTTGAAGACTCAACTCACTACTGCTCCAGTTTGGACCCTGCCAGAAGGATCAGATGGGTTGGTTGTTTGGTCAGACGAGAGTTGACTCAGCTGTGTTCTGATATAGCGGGACAAAGTGATAACCTACACCTCTAGACAACTAAAAGTACATGAGAAGAATTATCCAACTCATGACTTGGAGTTGCGTAGGTGTTTGCGCTAAAATGGGGAGGCATTACTTATATGGAGCTCACATAGATGTATTTATAGATCACAAGAGTCTTCAGTACATGTTCAGCCAGAAGGACCCAAACCTTGATAGAGAAGGTGGTTAGAGCTCCGAAAGGACTATGATATGAGTGTACTATATCACCCAAGCAAAGACAATGTGGTGGCAGACACCCTAAGCAGGCGGTCTATGGAAGTGTAGCTCATATAGAGGAAGGCAAGAGGGAGCTTGCGAAAGAAGTTCAGGCTAGCCCGGTTAGGGTGCAGTTGGTGGATTCAGCTGAAGGTGGTGTGGTAATGCAAAGCGGGTCGTATTCATCCTTGGTAGTAGAAGTTAAGTCCATATAAGATGAAGATCTAGTTATACTTAAACTTAAAGAAGAAGTTCTCAGAAAGGAGGTTGAGGCTTTCTCCCAAGGTGAGATGGGGTGCTCTGTTACTAGGGCAGGTTGGCATGCCAGATGCTGGTGAGTTGATACAGAAGATACTGCTGAGGCACACAGCTTGAGATACACCATTCACCCTGGTGCTAATAAAATGTACCGCGATTTGCGGGATATTTACTGGTGGAATGACATGAAGAGAGATATTGTTGAATTTTTAGCTAAGTGCCCAAACTGCCATCAAGTTAAGGTAGAGCACCAGAGACCAGGAGGTATGACCCAGGATATCAACATACCCAAATGAAAGTGTGAAGAAGTAAACATGGACTTCATTGGTGGGTCCACCTCAGACTCGTCGGCAGCATGACTCAAATCTGGTAGTAGTAGACCGGATGACTAAAGTTGAATACATTTCCTCCCAGTCAAAACCGCAGATTCAGCTGAGGACTATGCTAAACTTTATATCCGGGAGCTTGTTAGACTTTATGGGGTGCCATTGGCCATTATTTTAGATAGGGGTACCCAGTTCACCTCCCATTTCTAGAAGTCTTTTAAGAAGGGACTTGGCACTCAGGTCAAGCTCAGTACAACTTTTCACCCCGCAAAGATGGGCAAGCTAAGCGGACTATTTAGACCCTAGAAGATATTCTAAGAGCATGCACGATCGATTTTAAGGGTACTGGGGATGAGCATCTGCCTCTTTATCAAGTTTGTGTATTAACAACAGCTACCATTCTAGCATCCAGATTGCCCCATTTAAAGCATTGTATGGTAGAAGGTGTAGATCTCCCCTAGGGTGGCTTGAAGTTTGTGGCTTACCTTGATAGGGCCACTCGGTTCATGAGAAATGAGAAAGTTCAGCTCATCCGAGAAAGGTTGAAACCATCTCAGAGTCGCCGTGAAATATTATGCCGATGTGCAAAGAAGAGAGTTGAAGTTTGCAATTGATGACTGGGTATACCTGAAAATTTCACCAATGAAAGGGGTGATAAGGTTTGGAAAGAAGGGGAAGCTCAGTCCGGAGGTATATAGTACCTTATAGAATTTTGAGGCGTATCGGCAATGTGGCTTATGAACTAGAGTTACCTTCAGAATTAGCAGTTGTACATCCAGTTTTCCATGTGTCACTTTTAAAGAAGTGCAGCGGAGATCCAACCTCAGTTGTGCCATTAGACAGTATGAGGAATAAAAGATAGTCTCTCATATGAATAAGTACTAGTTCAGATCTCACTGTCAGGTGTATAAGTTTAGGAACATGGAAATAGCTTCTATCAAAGTCTTATGGAGAAATCAGCAGGTTGAGGGAGCTACGTGGGAGGCTGAAATAGATATGATGGCCAAATACCCGCACTTTTCCTATAGTGGCTCCAGCACATCTTGAGATATTAGTTTTGACCCTAGAACTCAACTTAGTTTTCATGACTCAGTTCAGATTTTCAAGTCCCTTTTATGTTTTTGAATGTATGTATGATAAGTAAATCCAGTTCAGTTATGTATTTTGAAATAGAGGTAGTCATTCCGGCAGTTTTGAAGTCAAATGAGCAATATTTGGAAATTTTGATTGCTATTGTTCTTCTTCTTGTGTGTTTTCTAACATTCGAGAACAAATGTTTACAAGGGGGAGATATTGTAATGCCCTGAAAACTCAAAAATCTAATTTCGGGACTCTTAAATCAGAAAAATTCTAAAAAAACGGCAGAAATGTTGCAGGACGGCCCACCTGACGACTCAGCAGCAACCTCACGACTCGCTAGGTGAGCCATGAGGAGAAGGCGGATAATGTAAAGGAGGGGTGGAAGTGCATCAACGAGGGACGCCAGACTGTGGTCACGCACCATGACCCGTTAAGTCACTCGTTGTCGTGTATAAGTTGGGAATATTTTGAGTGGACCATTGTACTTGAAGAGTGGGTGAAACGAGTCGTGACATATGGCAACGACTCGTTAAGTGACTCGTTCCCTAGTCTAGAGTTAAATCTTCAGCAGTGAACCAGTGTGGTCCACGAATGGTGTCAACGAGTCGTGGTCACTAGGTCCCTCGTGATGACATACTAAGGATCCCGGCAATGTACTCCGATTGGGAGGACCATGAATCGTGGTCAGTCACCACAACCCGTTAGGGACACCTGACAATTTTTTCCAACGAATTTCTAAGGGCTATTTAGTAATTTCCTATTCTCCTAAGTCTAAACCATCATTTTTAACATAAATTCATACTTATTACAGGGTTGGGACAGTTCCTCCCCTCATTCTCATGTTTATTCTCAGAAAGCTATCGAAGAGTTCCTCAAGAAAACTCTCAACAAGCTTAGGTTTTCTCCATTGCAGCAGTCTGTTCTATTCTCGGGAGGATATTAGTCAGGTATGTGGGAATTCAACAAGGGAATTGTCCTTCCCTTGTGTCCCCCAAAATCCTACCATAACTCCCTTATTAGTGTTAGCCCTGAGCTTTCGAATACAAATGAATTCCATGTTAATTTTCGTTAATTTCTCCTGGAATAATATCCCTGTTGGTTGTTCATATTATCTATATCAGTTCCTAATTAAATTATCAATGTTCGTACAAAAAGGTGAATATAATCCCTAACATCTGGGTAATGATTTTGGTTGATTAAATTCCATCTAGTGAATGAAGAATGTTTTGGGCTTAATTTCTAAAAATTTACTATATTTGTTGAGCAATTATTATTTCACCGACAAGAATGATTTTATCCTTGTTGGATGAGAAGATTCTTTAATTCTTGAATTGTTTCATATTATGAATTCCATATTGTTTGGGATAAGCTGAGTTCTCTATTAGCTTCTAGAAGTTTAGACCAGTGAACGTTGGAGTCTCTTGAGAATTCCTGAAAATTTTCAACTCGACGCTTGACTTCGTCCTATTTTGAGGTGTCAATAGTGCCTCTCAGTTATCAGAATCAGAATCAGATTTTAGTTTTTGGTCCATTAGGTAGTCATGACATTCTATTGTTATAGCTCTACCAGCCCAGACCCTAGTTCAGTTACATCTTGTTCATAGACTGTTACGACGCTTCCAGACAAGCAACTCTGACCACTCTAGAACCCAGTTTTAGAATCTGTTCTGATAAGACTCTCAGAGCACATGCAGTTATACGACCCTTAGCTAGTCTCTGACCCCAGTTTTGAGTTATCGGCTTAGTATTTCCTACTTAGGTTTTCTAGTGAGAGTAGAACTTAGCATCGAGCAGGTCGGGGTTCCAACGCAACTAGATTCCCAGAACTACTTTGCCAGCGTAGGTTGCTACAGTATTACTTCTGGCCTTATTGGTCCCATACTTTTATGATCACTCAGTTCGGCGCCTTTATACCCGCAAGGTATATTGGTCCTACCGTGGGGTGTATACATCGGACCCAATGCCCAGCTCACGGTTATATGTCAATTATAGACTCTCCCACTAGTCAGTCCAGTTTCAGAATAAGCAGCTCATTTCAGTTCTAGTTCTATCAATTTAACTCAATTCAGTACAGTATCTCAGATTCAGTGTTTCCGATTTAGGCACGCCCTTGACCATTAGATAGGGTCATCTTGAATATTTTAGATTTCATCAGTATAGATCAGTTCAGTTTACCTGTTGGCCATTACATGTCATTTCCAGTTCAAACTTTATATTCAGTTATGTTTCTCCCACTTACTCAGTACATTCAAAGTACTGACGCATACTTTTATGTTGTATCGTTTCATAATACAGCTACAGGTTCTCAGACTCAGCACCATTAGTTGCCGCAGTTCAGATTCTCCACCTCAGCAGTGAAGTGTGAGTCCTCGTCATCCGAGGGCATTATTTCTTTCAGTCATTTTTAGCGTTTCCTAGTTAGACTTAGAGTTAACTGGGGGCTTTTCCCAACAACTCTTCCATTAGATGGCTTTCGACAGACATGGTTTTCAGATTTTATCAGTATTACTCAAGTGTTTTGAACTTTATGTTTCCAGACTTGTTTTTCATAAATATTAATAAGTCAATATTTAATATTTAAAAATTTCGTTGTGCATGTTTATTCAGAATACCAGTGTATGATAGATCAAGGATCGACTTGGGGTCACTTGTGACTTCAAGTATCGTGTTACGTCTAGGGTGTATTCTCGGGGCGTCACACATCCACATTCAGGAAGCTATATGAATCTAGGAAGTTTTTTCTTTAATTCTTTCCTATCGTGTTGTCCGAGTATGTTGACCGCCTGGGTTGAGTCCAATTTGTATCTGGACGATTCCAATTTCTAGACTTGAGAGGACTAATGGTATCTAACCATGCGGGACTATTGAAAATACACAATAAATTTGGTGGATTGGACTAACTAGAGTTTACTGAAGGACAAGAACTACGCAGGTATCTTGTTTAGCGAGTTTCGCTACGGCGAAGGCTGTCTCGATGTAGCAGACTTGCTACAGCGAGAGATGTACTGCTGCAACGGATCTGCTGTGGTGGTACAACAATCACTGCAGCGGACAGCATCAGCAGAATTTAGATTCCAGGAATCTAGTTTCCCTGTTTCGAATAGCAACTACAAACATTATGAGACAAACCATTCAAGCAATATGAATATAAGAAAGCAACTATGATATTATAAAAGGGCCAAAACCTGATGTAGAATGTCTGAGGATGACAAAATGGCATCCATAAACCAACATTCCAAACAAGAAAGAAATTAGAGAATTGTCTTACAAGCCCAAAAAAGGGTCACCCAAAACAGTAATAAAAGGAAAGTGCAGGGGAGGGGGAAGAACACCATCTAGATGGAGGCTTCATTACCGCACTGCTAGCATCCTTGTCTGCTCCTCCCTCAAATCCACTGACGAAGGAGAAATCGGGGTGGTTCTGCCTGGTCACCTGAGGTGTCCTGGCTTTGGGAGCAAGAGTCTTCAGGATCTTCTTAATCCCCTTCCACATGCGGACAAGCATGGTCCCGAGAACGCCGCTCATCCTCTCTCGCTCCAAGTCCTCTCGGAGCTCAACATGGGCCTGGGCTAGAGCGGTAATCGCCCCCTATATCTCCCGTAGATTGGCAGCTACTGCACTGAGGGCATACTAGTGAGTGCCTGTTGGGGAAGGAGGCCTGGGCAAATCTCCAACAGCTCCCCGCATGATGGCCATCTCAGCCTCTATCCGCTCAACGGTCTTGTAGGCCTGGAAGTGCTATCCTTTACCGTGACCCTCAGCGAGGTGGACTTCTTCCTCCTGCCTCCTCCCCCGAGCCCTTCACCCTCAGAGGATCGTGCACTTGGCTATATCCATCGATGAGGTCCCTGGACTCCTGGTGCACTCTAGCCCATATGCAGATCCTGGTAATAAGAGAAGGGAAAGGCAGGTCGGTGATGGGGTTAGTTGAGAAGTACCTCCACTCCTCCAGAATCTGAGCTCCCACATTCACCCTTACCACACTCAATACACATGCCACCACAAGAGCACGGGATAGCCACGTCTGTAACCTTAGAGGATGGGCAGACCCTCTAAGACAACAAATTGACCCACCTCCTGGCCTCCACTATGAAATGAGTGCTCTAGATACCCTTCCTAGTAATACCCCAATTTGTTAAGGCCCTCCACTCCTCCATCACCAAGGTATCCACCAACCACTGCCCATTTTCATCCACATCTTAGGCTTTCAACTCCTTCTTCGAGGGGCTGGGCAGACCCAGTACCTCGTTAATGCAGTAGGAGTGAGAAGATTTTGCCTTCCCTGACAGCCACTGCTCCCTGCGGTTACATACCATGGTTTGGAGGTTGCCATAGAACTCCCTAACATAAGACTCGTTGACCTTAACCGGGTCCTCCACTAATGATCCCCAGTCATCTCTTGAGCAGAGCGATAAAATTCCGGGCGCTTTCTCCTCCACGTCCTATATGACGAACCGCTTCTCGTGAAGTAGATCCTTCACATCCTTCTCGTGAATGTTGCTTTTATAGGAAGCCATAGTAACAAAACTACATTAATATTGAGCATTAGAGTATGAATGGAAGGACTAAGAAAAAGAAAGGCGGAGGAAAATAGGATTTATAATGGAGTCACTGCACAGGTGAACAGCTGCAGCGGTCACATGTACGTCGTAGCGAGTTCACCATAGAAGAGGTAAGTCCACTGTGATGATAGTGCTGCAGCAATTATAGTTTCGTTGTAGCAAACATCATCTTCTCTAGACCTCCAATCCCCATCAATGGCGGTCGAAATTTTAACCTCCGGAATTCCTTCAAATACATAGATCGGGCAAGGAGTGACTTTCCTAAGCCCTAATAACCATTACCCTCTCGAATAGTGTACGGATTCAAGCCCGAAAGCTCCAAGGAAGTCAAACCACAACCCTACCCAAACCCCCTCATTTTCGACCACAACAACATGAAAAAGCCAAAATATGCAGAGAATAGTAGAGATCACTTGAGAACATAAATGTAAGCAGCATGCTTTGACAATCTAGCCTATAAATTTAAAAAAGAAAACTACTTGATCGGCCCCGCAAGTGTACGGGTCGTGCAAGTAATATAGTGGCCCTTTTTAAAAGCCGGATGTCGAACCCACAAGGACTGGACCAATTCATCTAACTATCAAGTTCAAGTGTGATATTAAATGCCACAAGTGTTTATTATAGAAGTTTTCAGTAGAGTTAATTAAGTCTAAATGTGGTCAACGAAATACTCTGAATTAATTCAAGGAGCAACATAAAGTTAAAGCCGGATAATCATGCGCTACTACGATTTGCAATGGTTTAAGTATGAAACTACCAATTGTCGTCTCACATATTTAGAATTGTATGTTCATGGTCTTCCGCACTTCAAACACGACAAACTAGCCTCACTACTACATTTTGAGCGAGGATGCTAATTTATAGTTCGTGAGAAATTAACTACGTGGATATGGTTTATGGGGTTATGCCATTGATTAGGGTCCTTCCGTACCTCCAACCATTTAACCAAACTCAGCTTCACAACTACTTCTTCGAGTGGTGGAGTGACAAATCTAAGCCGGTATCTTTCTCTCCTCCCATTTTATCAACCAAGCAAGGTATTAGGTATACTTCTATGCTAACAACAAAATCTTATCAAAAGACAAGAACTTGCTCCTACATTCTCATGTTCTTCCATAGGTTTGCTTCACATTTGCCTAAGTTTAACATGTGTGTTTTCATGGTGATCATTCATAAAAACAACCATAATTGGCTCCCACACAAACAACACCACAACTAATTTCACCACAAATTCGTAAAAACACAATCAGAACTCATGGCTTCAACTCCTAGAGGAAGGGTCTGGCCAATAATTTCATAAAATTACAATAATACATTGTTAAAGTAACATACTTACAAGAATTGGTAGAGGAGAAGATGAAATTGATGAACCTTAGGTGAGTTCTCCTGTTCTCCCTCTTCACTCCTAGGTGGTTTTTCAGAATAAAGTCGTGACAAAATGATTTTAGGAGCTAAGGGACCTATTTATAGTAAATGAGAATTGTAAAAATTATGCCTGTCAGGAATGGCTCCGGGTGTCACGGAGCGGTCGCGGAGCACTGCCTCCGTGACACGGAGGTAACGCGGAAGCACACTGGCAAATCACAAAATCGTCTCTAGGCAGCCCCTTGCCGCGTTGGCAGCGTGTCATGCTGCTGGGCAGCTGGCTAGGTGGCCTTGGTCGCGCAGGTGGGCTGTTTCACGCATCTTCCTTGCCAACGTTCGCGTTTTAATCTTGATTCCATGCTCCACTTCACCCACTCATGGATTTGTCCCTCAAATTCATTTTAAAAACCTACAAAACAAGAACTAATCATGTTGGTTAGTATATATATTCACATTTATATAAAATCACATGAAAATGTATATACTCAACAGATAAACAAGACTAAACTAAGCTATAAAGCATCACTGGGCATGCTATTTTGCCCCAGATCACAACCCCACACACTTAAAGTCTTGTTCGTCCTCGAACAAACCTTTTACATCTCATGCACATGAAGACACACACATAGCTAATTTTAGCAAGATAATTCAAGCTACGGCTATAATGATTATTTGAGATAACAAGTTAAAAATAGAGCAAGCACGATTTAATCATTGAAATGAAATACAACTATGTTAAGACTTCATAACCTCAAGAATCGACTCAATCTTAGCAACCTCATGCAAATCAACCGACTAAGACATCCAACATGAATTATATCCGTCATTAAACATGTGCCTCACAACAAGAGAGTTACCCATTTTCACACGCAAATTTTTAAATTAAGGTACATGTATGGGTAAATTAATAGAATTACGTCACTCACAAAGAATTCACATGCATCATGTAGTGACCCATAAGCTTGCCCTTAGTGTTTTACTCCACCAATTTAAGGATGTATGAACGTAAGATCAAGTAGGACTTAATGGGTTGTAATATAAGCTAAGGGACGGGTAGGTACTATTCTAGCCAATAATAGTGACTATCTTCCCCAAGAACTTCTAAACACTTCAACCTTCATTAAGGTCATCTCTTCTCTTACTTCACCCTCATTCTTTTCAATCTTGAATTTTTTATTTTTTTTATTTTTTTTATTTTTTTTATTTTTTTTAGTTTTTTTAATTTTTTCATTCATTTATTTTCTTACTTCCTACTAATAATCAACCATTTTCAACAAGTGCACCTCTTGACCTTTCTCAACTTTTTACAACTGCTACTTTCCTTCTTTTTTCATGCTTCTCACCCTTCACTTTTTTCGAATTTTTCTCTTAAGCGCTTAGGAGTTTGGATCAAATTCAAGGCTAATGAAATAAAAAGGTTTAAGCTTATGTTGTAGCTTAATGAAAGAATAGGCTTAAGGGCTCAATGGGGCTAACTAGGATTAAATATTGCTGCAGGTAAAGTGAGGAATAAAAGTTAGGTTCATTCAAAGAAATGCCTAAATCATCTCCTATAATTCACATCCTTCATTTCATTTTATATACACACCAGGAAAGTTCTAGACATTACACAATAGCACGGAATATTCGAAAAACTTACACTCACAGCACATGCTCAGTTCAAGACACATTCTGCAGACTCTTAACTCAGCTAATCACAAGAATTCCAAACTAAGCTTCAATCATATCGAGTCAAATTCAAGAGCCTAGGTGTCTCAAACGTAGGTATACTACTTGCATGCTTCAACACTAAACATACTTAAGAGCTACTGATCACGGGCAAAAACATCATGCCCGTGATACGCTTTACAACTTAAATTAGTCGGGTTGTCTAAGTTATCTAATACATTTTCATGTGATTTTATATAAATGTGAAGATATGTGCTAACCAACACGATTAGCCTTTGTTTTGTAGGTTTTGATGACTTTTGAGGAGCTAATCCATGAGTTGGTAAAGAGGCTTGAGACGGAATCAACACGCGAACGTCGGCAAGGAGGGGAGGCTCCAAACAGCCCACCTGCGCGTCGGCAACGCCACGGCAGGCAGGTATGCCCAAACAGCCCACCTGCGCGTTGGCAACATGCCACAGCAGGGTGGCTGCACGACCAAGAGGCCGCAACGTTGCTGCCCAAGCAGCGTGCCACGCTGCCAACGCGGCAGGGTGCTGCTGAGGCCGATTTTCGGGGTGAATTCCAGTGAGCTTCGCGATGCCTCCATGTCACCGAGGCAGTGCCTGCCGATACACCTCCGTGACACGGAGCCATTCCACGACAGGCCAAATTTAGCACGTTATCCATTTACTATAAATAGGACCCTTAGCTCCAAATTCCATTTGGTCACGATTTTATTTCTGGGAAACCGTAACGGAGAGAAGGGAGAAGTGGGAGAACTCATCTAGGTTTATCAAATTCCCTTCTCATCTACCAATCTCGTGTAAGTATGTAGTTTAGAAGTAGATTAATAGTAGTGTAGAGAAGTTTAACGAACATGAATGGCTAGAACCTTCCTCTAGGTTGGCCATGGATTGCGATTGTGATTTTATGATATTGTTTTGGAATTAAGTTATTGATTGTTATTTTCGTCTTGCATTCTGATTTTTACTGTTTTTATGATTGATCACCATGAAAGAATATTTGTTAGCTTGGGTAAGAGCTTGAGAAGGCATTACCTAGGTCAGGACATGAGAATGTGAGGAGCATGAAGTAATCTCGGGAGAGGTTCCGTGTTTGGATAGAAATATACCTAACACCTTGCTTGCTGACACGGGGTTATGAAAGACCAATTTGGGATGTCACATCACCACTGAAGAAAGTAGTTGTGAGGCTAAGTTGAGTTAAATGGTTAGATGCACGAAAGTCCCTTATCGTTTCCCCGTAAACCACAACATAATTGATTGCCCGCGACTAGAAAATTAAACCTCTCGCTCACAATGATGCAGTGAGGCTAGGTTGCCGTGTTTAGAGGCTCGAAAGACCATGAACATGCAATTCTAATTATGTGAAATTATAATTGATAGTTCCATGCTTATTCCATTGCAAATCGATATCGCATGATTGTCTGGTTTTAACTCTATGTTGCTCCTAGGTATTTCAGAATATTTCGTTGACCTGGTTTTAATTTAATTTATCTCAATCGAAAATGCTTACCACCAACACTCTAGATATTTAAGATCACATTAGAAATGGATAGTTAGAGCAATGGGTCCAGTCCTCGTGGGTTCGACAATTCGGTTCTAAAAAAGAGCCACTATATTACTTGCACGACCCGTACACTTGCGGGCACGTCAAGTTTTTGGCGCCGTTGGGCCGGGGACTCAGCGAAGTTTTGATAATTTATCTATTTTTGTGTGATTTTTAAATTTTTCATAAGTGTTGAGAAACTTGGTCTAGTCTGTCTATTTGCAGGTGACAGGTTGTCCTGCCGAGCTGGCTAGAAATAGGAGTCAGGAACCGTTGTTTAAACCTGGAATGTCAAATCCATTTGCAAAGGAGAGTAGCTCTAGAGCAAAAGCTGAAGAGACTTCAAGAAAAGGTACAACAACACTGCGGACAAGCACAACTGCGCACCGGGAGCAATGGCAGCAAGACCAGTTCGCGAAGTGGCAATCCCACTAGCGACAAATATGACCTCTAGTATCCGTAAACCGGAGCCTGGAGGAAACTTTGAGCTTAAACAGAATATGGTGCAGCTATTACATTCTAGTGGTCAGTTCACTGGAACGGCACATGAGGACCCGCAGCAGCACTTACAGAGCTTTTTAGAGATTAGTGAAACGTTTGTCCCCACCGGCGTGTCCACAGATTATGTCTGATTGACCCTCTTCCCATTTTCACTGTTGGGAGAGGCGAAAAAGTGGCTGAAGGCTGAGCCACCGAACTCCATTACTTCGTGGAATGACTTGGCTAGAAAGTTCCTTATCAGATTCTTTCCTTCAGGCAAGACTGCAAAGTTGCGAAGTGAGATACTCAGTTTCAAGCATAAGCCTGATGAGAACTTGTATATGGCTTGGGAAAGATTCAAGTCATTGTTAAGAGATTGTCCCCATCATCAGCAATCAAATGAAGTGTTGGCCCATACCTTTGTAGAAAGTCTAGACCCACATACAAAAATATTACTAGACTCTGCATCGGNTGATGAACATAATGCGCATTTAGAAAAGAAGGCTTTGGATAATGGAGCTTATCTTTCCCTACAAAAGCCACTTCATGAGGAAATTGTGAAGTGCTTGTGGAAATTTGTATTGAGGGAGAAAGTTCAGAAGGAAAAAGCTAAAAAAGGACTAAAAGAAAATAGAGATCGGATGAATAATATTGATGATACTGGTAACATCAATATTGTTGGAGATAATGAAGAACAATCTAGAAAGAAAAATAATGTGCCTACTAGTACTGAGAAAAAAATCAATAATATTCATAAGGCTGCAAATGATGTCATATTGAATGAGAAGTACAAACCGAAGCGAAAGAGAGGTAGAAAAGCGACGAATCAAGGAGAAAGTCAGAACAACGCTAATAAAACTGTTACCCGAAAGTGTTACACTGTTTGGACTATGGATCTTCACAAAAAATTTATGGAAGCTGTGGACCAACTTGGTGATGGACGTAAGTTTACTTCACAATTAAGTATAAATACTTATAGTTATAGTCAACTTGCATGGGATTAAGACCGCGCAATAATTATTATATTTAATTCAAGTTTCTTAGCTTAATCTAGGGATAAATATTAAATTAAATTAAGTTTACGTTATTATGGAATTAACCTATAGGATGTTGCCCGGTTGAAATTCTTGAGGTGATGAACGTGCCTGGTCTTACCAGATTACAAGTTGCAAGCCATCTTCAGGTACATCTCTTTATTTTTTAAGTGGTTAATAT
>JACEIK010000940.1:286674-305525 GCA_018107945.1 Datura stramonium
TTCAAACACCAGTTCATTATTTCACATTTTCATGCCCCATTTCAAAATTCTACTTCAAAAATTTTCTAGTGGTACCTCTCAAAACAGCTCCATAAAAGACTCAAAAATGACATGACATTTTCCCTTAAGAAAATTACCACCCAATCTATCATTGAAAAGTGCCAACCCGGTTCGACAACAAAAAGAAAGGAAAAACAAAGAAATGCTCCTCGGGAAATAACCATGGTCTGAAGAAAACCCTTAGAGTTTGATTACTATTCTACTATTTACACGACGAACAAATAAAGGACTGGGGTCCTGAAGGAATAAACAATTCAAGACAAGGACCCCATTCTCATCATTAGCACACTAACATTCATCCAAGAATTCAACCAAGTCATTCATTATTTTCTTTTCAACATCACAGGCCCAGCGAGGGCAATCATCAACAAGAGTAAAAACTGAGCCCGACAAAGGCTCACAATTCATCAAATAATTAAAAAATACAAAAGCCCGACAAAGGCTACTTGAACTCATCTCAAAATAAAACATCAGTGACCCCCCAACAAACACTCATCACCGCCCCAACTAAGAGAATACATTGTCCCTAATGTATGCATTCAAAATAAAGGGGTAATAGACTCCCTGAGTAGGTCACTCGTCATCCTCATCATCAGCAGCTTCCCCTATTTCTGTGGCACCAGCAAAACCCATCTTTCCTAGATCCTCGATGTTATCTCCCAAGCCCTCAAACAGATCATCAATTGGGCCTCAAACAGTGGAAGGAGCAGCAATTGCAGCGTCAAGAGTGCTCATGTCAGGCACTTTCATAAGTGTCCGACTTTTCCACTCCCGCACCTCGACTTGGAGAGAAGTGACAACCCCCTCCACTACATCAAACCATTTGCATAGTGTTGTAAGGATCTCATACATTGATTTCAGCTCCTGTTTGACTGTTTGAGCAATGAGTGCAGGGAGACTCCTAGCCAACTTTTGGAGTTGGCTCTCATGAGAGTTGCTCATTTCCACGAGTTTGTGGAGACTACTTGGCTGGGAGGATATAGGAGGGGGAGATTCTCCCCTAAGAGGTGTGTCACAGGAGGTTTGGCCCAGCTTCTTGGTGAAACACATTCAAATCTAGGGCATGTGGTGACTGCTCCGATCCATGGGATAGTGATCCCTCAGCCAACCCAAAAGCTTGCATTCTCTTCCTCTTAATTGCGGCTGCCTCGATATCTCTTTTCCTGTCTAAGGCGATCACTCCTGAGGTAGGGACAAGGGTCTCATCAGGGAACAATGGAACTCCCGCTTGTAAAAACAGCTGGAAAATGAGGATAACATATGGCATGGAAATGCTGGCCTGTCTTGCCTTCCGCTTCATCTGTTGGGCCACAATCTCCCTAAAGTTAATGGGGACTCCGGACATGATGAAGGCTATGATAATGGCCGTCTTCAAGCTAACTCGCTTCTCATTTTTGGAAGGAATGATGCGGCTACAAATAAAATCCAACCATAACTTATCTTCGAACTTCATATCGTGGCGAGAAATTTCGCCACTCAAGGAGGCCCATAACGGAGTGTCAAATGCGATGATGGTGCCTATCTAGGTGAACTGATTTTTCATGTCCGCAATCCTGGCCATATACTCTGTGCCCGAGTCAATTTCATCTTCCCAGAATAAATAATTGATTGCAGCCAGAGTTATGTCTACCTCCACCATGCATACCATGACTGATGGTAGGTAGGGGACTTCATCGATTTTAACTTTATGCTTCATGATGTCCGTCTATCCAGATAGGAGGCATAGAATTCTGTCACCAGTCTTGGGTAATAGTCCGGGAGAGGATTATTCCACTGCCTGTCTGTGAACTGCGCAGTGATGTTGGGCAAGTCCCCATGCAGTCCTGCCAAATCGAACCTTTTCTCCACCATTATTGACCGGCCCTTGCATATAGTGTAGTGCCCTTTTATGTCGGGCACACAGAAGATGATTGCCTCCCTAGAGTCGGTGGGTGTTGCGCAGGCTTTGCCCTTGCCTTTGCCTTTGGTGGTTGAGGAGGCTGGTTCCTTTCCTTTGCCTGTGTTCCTACATGAAGACATTTTCTGCAAAAATGATGTTAGTGGAAGCCATAATGCATTGAAATAAAATAACTAAACATTATACTAAAATTGAGATGAGAAGCAAAGATGAAAAACTATCATTTAAAGAACCGGCAGCACCAGCGAGCCGTAGGATGGTATCCACGGACCGTCGTTGGCTCGCTGATGTGAAGCAGTAAACTGAGAAGACAAAGATTCCACCGGTGACAAAGCGGTAAGTCACCGGTCCCGATCCGCGAACCGCCGATGTAATGCAGGATCCAAGCAGTGGCCTGAAGCCAACTGTAGATTGGACAGACGTTCCATTGGCGTTTCGCCAGACCCTACCGGTGAATAGCCGAATGTATTCGTTCCCAAAGCAATTTCAAGAGTTTCAATGGAACCAAATTACAAAAACCCACTCACATTATATTAATGCATCACTTCTACACATGAGAAAGGACTCAAATGACGATTTACATTTAAGAATGGAGTCATCAAATCTATCATAGGGCAAAGCATAACTTTTTGGTCCATTTGGGTTACTCAGACTTCACCCTATTTAAGTCCACACAAATATCACAAATATCCCACACCCCTTTCAGCCAGAAACTTCTCCCCCCTTCTCCCTACAAATTGCAACAAACAGAGCATCAACCTAGAAACTAATGGGAGAGAAGGGCATTAACAAGGAGGGGAATGTATATTAAATCCTCTTGAATATGCAATAAACGTTCCATTGATAAGAACATACAAAGATTCAAAGATACATTACCACAATTAGGAGAAAGTTTTGCACAGACGAACTTGTCGTATCTTGATATTGCTCAACAACAACACTTTTGAGACTTGTGTAGGGAAGAGGGAGAATGTGAGTGTAGTGAGAATTTGTTTAAGAGAGTGAGGTGTTTTATAGGTGAACAGGTGAGAATGTGGTTGGTTGAGAAGAAAGTGGGGTAGTAATGGTAAGTTAATTTGTTTATGGAAAGTGGGAGAGAGGGATTTGCGGGAATGTTGAAAGGTGGGGGTATTGGAAAGACAAAAAGGTTTGTGGGAAAATGGAAAAAGAGGAAAAAGAGAAGCCTAAGAGAATTTTTTTTCAGATTAGGGCGGATCAAGCAGATTTTTGGGGTGACGTAGGTCCAAATTTGATTTAAATTCAGAAAAAAATAGTACCTCAACGGGCATTACACCAGCGATCGCTGATATAAGTTAGCGGTTAGCTGCCTTACCTTTTTATGCTTAAATTCACGCCTAGTTCACTATTTTACAACTAGTGATAGGCCGGCGGTTCGTGA
The DNA here is from genome assembly GCA_018107945.1 of Datura stramonium. Lineage (NCBI taxonomy): Eukaryota > Viridiplantae > Streptophyta > Magnoliopsida > Solanales > Solanaceae > Datura > Datura stramonium. The sequence continues at coordinate 290,031 of JACEIK010000940.1, forward strand.
ATGGGGTCGGCGTTCCGCCAATAGATCGTCGCTTAGGCACCCAATGCTCAAGTAATCTATGTTGCACTGGCGGTACCCGTTTCTGCATCGGCAGTCCGCCATTTCATCCACAGGTTGAACGCTCATGTTTCCTGCTTTTTGCTTTCTTATATCGGGGTGCGACGGTTCGCGCATCTAGTCGGTGATTCACTAGTCCAGTGTGTAAATTGCCTTGTTTTTGTGCTTTGTCTCCTTGCTTCTCACTTCATTGGTCCTACAAAATAAAAAACAACAATGACATAAAAACTATCAAATAAAACACTTGGGTTGCCTCCCAAGAAGTGCCTTAGTTGATATCGAGGCATGACGTAGCTCTCATTTAGCAATCTTTCTTTGAAAGATCATCCTCCGACTCAGACTCCTCCATCTCGACTCTGCTCTCCTAATTCTCTGTATGCAACACTCTGATTACCTTGTATTCATTGAGAGTTTCTGATGATGGAAACACCTTGAAGGTGACTTCTTCACTTTCAACTAGGAATTTGAGCTCTCCTAGCTCCACATCAACCAAAGCTCTACCCGTGGCGAGTAATGGTGTCCCCAAAATAATTGGCACTTCAACATCCATTTCACAATCAAGGACTACAAAATCAGCTGGTAGAATGAATTTATTGACCCTCACCTGTACATCTTCTAATACCCCCACAGGCTTCTTTATGGAATGATCCTCCATTAGCAACCTCATTGATGTGGGTTTGGTGCTTCCAAGTCCCAACTTCTTGAAAATGATAAGGGCATTAGATTTATGCTCGTACCAAGATCGTATAGAGCTTTCTTAAACATACATATCCCAATTGTACAAGGGATTATGAAAGCTCTTGGGTCTTCTCTCTTGGGGGCAAGGTTACTTATCATCATCACACTATAATGGTGCGTTGTCTCCCCACTACCTGCATCAACCACCTTCTTCTTTTTCAGTAACTCCTTCATGAATTTTGCATATCTGGGCATTTGAAGAAGGGCATCCACCAAAGATATATTAATAGACAATTTACTGAACATGACAATGAATTTTCTGGACCGATCTTCCTTCTTTTTCTTAGCCAACCATTGTGGATAAAGGGGTGGAGCTCTTGTTTCAACTTTGTCATCATTTGAGGCTTTCATGCCTATCTCATCTTCATCAATATATGAGGGAACTTCATCATCCTTCTCCTCACTTTCATATTCACTCTTTTCACCATTAGTTGGTGTTTTTGGCACCTAATCAAATTCATTTTCCTTATTTGATTTAGGAGAAACAACCTCCTTAGGCTTCACTTTCACATCTCCAACCAATTTACCACTCCTAGTAACAATAGTCATGCATTGACTATCTTTCATCGGATTTGGCATTGTATCACTTGGGAGCGTTCCCTTTATTCGGGGATTCATTTGAGCAGACAAGTGGTTCAATTTAGCTTCCAAATGCTTAATGGAGGCTGAATGAGAGCTCACTCTCTGGGAAAGGTTAGACACCTCCCCTTTCAATTCCTTGACCCTGTTGTCGGTTGATTCCACTTTCTTGAGGACTCTAGCTAACATCTCTTCAATTTTTGAGCTACCTACATCGCTCACATCTGGATGACTTTGGGCGTTCTCCTCTTTTGGAGGGGGAACATATGGGTGTGAACTTTGGTGGTAATGGTCTCCCTCTCGATTTTGCTCTCTATTGTCCCATATTTCATTTCTTTCAGGCCATCCCCGTTCATCATGGATTCTCCAACCTAGGTTCTCTTCCCTTGGGCGCCAAGGACCTTGATTAGTTCCTTAAAACCCAGGTCGAGAACCCTCCATCTGATTTCCCATGTATTGGCATTCCTCATCATACTTTGATGGCGACGATTCTCCTTCAAATTACAATGGACCTTGCATACCTACAACATTAACAACCTTGGGCGCTGCCCCCATCAAATGTTTCATCATTAGTTCCAGCTGCGTCATCATTTTAGGGTCAAGATTTTCATCTCGCTCTTAATCTTTTTTTCCTCGACTCAGCTACCAATGCACTAGAGTTAATGTCATGTGTAGATACATTTGTTTCTTTCGTATGCCAAGCCCTATTTGTTTTTGTCATTCTATCCAAGAGGGCTTTAGCCAACCTATATGTTTGATCCATAATGGATCCTTTAGCTATATTATTGGCGATGGATTTATTGATGGAGTCGAGAGTTCGGTAAAAACTTTGAAGAAGTACTCCATCAGGGAGACCATGGTTGGGACAAAGAGAAACCTTCTTTTTGAACCATAGCCATGCTTCATGCAATGGTTCTCCCGGCTCTTTCCTAAAGTTTGTGATGTCATCCCTCAGCTGCAACATTTTTCGATGGAGGGAAGAAACGATCCAAAAAGGCTTCGGTTAATTCTTGCCAAGATGTAATACAACCAGGAGGCAGTTCCTCCAACCACATCTTCACCTCTCTCGTTAGGGAAAATGGAAAGTGCCATAACCTGATAGACTCTTGACTTATGTTTGTTATGTCGAAAGGATGGAATATCACCAATAAATTCCTCAGGTGACGATTTGCGTCCTCACATTGTTTTCTCCAAAATAGTCCTTTCATTTGCAGCAAATGTAGCATTGTACTTGTGACATGGAACACGACATTCCCTACTATAGGCGGTGGGCGAATGACTCCTTCCACTTTGGGCATCACCGGATTATCTTCCTCATGCTCCATATTATCCTCTACTGAGCTATCCCCTGTTTGTGAATGATGACTCATATGACTTTATCCTAACAAGAATAGCAAACTTGATGTCAACACCTATGATGCAAGATTAATTCAAATTAACAATCAACACAAGAGTATCAAGCGCTAGTCCCAGGCAACAACGCCATTTTTGATAATTTTCAAAATATACTCTTCGTTACAAAAGAGCATACACAATCGTTGTATCAAAATAAATATCCTAACGGATGTCGGGGTCGAATCCCATAGGGACTATGGAATGATATGCATGAGTGTCGTTTGGAAAATTGAATTTAGCTCACACTACTTGAAACTAACAAGGAAATAAAATTTTTGAGGGAGATTGAGATTTACAATAGAGTATAAATTCTAATTTGACTAATTAATATAGCAAAATGACCAAGGTTGTTGACGATAAAGTGAAAGACTAGAGGTGTGGTGTAGATGATATGCTAACTAAGTAGGGTCATGCTAGGTCATCTTATGAGTTCAATTTGTGTAAATAACCTTGGGCAAGTGGGAATTTGATGTTTTTCAACCTCATAAATACCTGTTGCTAGAGTTCTTTCAAACCACTAGACATAATTAAATCAACCCAATGAGATTTGGATTAATAACTGCACTGATTTTTAGCTATTAGTTATTAATTAAGAGTGAGAATGTGATTTTGGCTATTTCAAACCCAATTTCACAACCTCACATCCATGTACACCATTAAATTCTCTCCCAATACTCAATTTTTCTTTTTCAAGTAAAAATCAAGTAAGACCAATTAGACCCACATCAGCAATCATGGATCTTCAATTATAGATTGGAGAGAATTTAACAGATTTACACTAATTAAACAATATTGAGATGACTCTAGGAATACCCCATCTAATGAAGCATTCATTACGGGAAAGGCGCATCCACATCTGGCGCCAGCAGANCTAATGAAGCATTCATTACCACATACCTCTAGTTAATGATTTAGCTACTTATAGTTAAGAAATTCAAAAGCACATTTAACAATAAACTCATTGAATTCAATAATAGGAGTAGAAAAATCAAATTCAACAATAAGTTTTCAACAATGATAGTACCCTTCTATGGAGGAAGAAGAATAAGAAAAGAAAACAATCCTTCACAATTTCCACCAATAGAATTCTTACTTTCTTCTTCTAAAAAGAGAATGTTCTCAAAAAGTTAAAAGTTCAGATCTGATGGGTACATAGTACTTCTCTCTAGAATATATCCAAAAGTAGGATATCCAACTCTCTCTTTTCCGGTGCTAGACATTTTTACCCCTGATCAGCGTTCTGGCACTTGCGAAAGTACCAATGGTTCGCTGGTTACATTCCGCGATTCGCCCGCTATAATTAATTGCGCCTTCAGTGAGTTCCAGTGGCCTTAGGCGATTCCTTTGGCATTTTTCCAGTATCCACCCATGCGCCACTGATCCTTTTCTCTTCAATCTAGCAAATTCAGGTGTCATTCAGTGAATGGATCGGCGAGTCACCGGTTAAAGTTCACGTTTGTCGGTTGCTGTAATTCCCATAGGCAGTGTTCATCAGCTTTTGACCGGCGTTCGGCCGGTCTTCTTTGGTGGAGCACCGATTTTCATCCGACTTCCTTCTTTTTACCAAATTTCTTGCTCTTTTCTTCATATTAGATATTTATACACAACAAAGGCAAAAAGGACATAAAATCCAAATAAACAAGTTGAAAACTAGGCAAGAACTCAGGCTTAAGAGCCTAATGAGTTGGTAAATTACCAACTCATCAAACACTATCAAAGTGTCTATAAAATAAAATAAATCTATTATAGTAAACAAAAATCCTATAGAAATAAAGTCCATAAAGAGCAAACAAATAGAAATATTCAAGTGTTCTTCCTTTTGCTGCAGATGCATTATTCAAAATGATCGAATAGTTTTCATCTCAATCTAAAATGAGAATAAACATCTTGTATCTCACTTGCTGTTTGAAATGAAAATTAGATTGGAACATTCAATCAAGAAAACTCATACTAAATGAGTCACACTCTCGCTAATGTAGATAGAATATAAATGTGAACAAAATAACAAAAAAAACACAGAGGAGAACAAAATCATGTACGTATAAAGCAAAGCTAAAAGAGATAAAATAAATAAATAAGAAGGTTATTTATTTCATATTTGATGAAGTTGAAACATTTTGAGAAACTGATCGAAAAATGTGTTAATAGTTATGTTTCTATCAAGGATTCTATTCAACTTTTGTATACTACAAAAAACCTACTCCTTCTTTGGACCCCGTTCCACCCAATTCCTCTCCCCTCCCCCAACCACTTCATCAATTTCTCTTTCTTTCTTCTTTCTTGATCTGATCTTTGTATAATTAGTCAGTTTTTGAAATTTTTCCTTGAAGAATGGTTCAATTATCAGATGCCCCTATTGCAAATAGGATTGACTATCAATTTTGATAAAAGGAAAGAGGGGAATAATTCTTAAGTGGTGATTTTTTCTTTCTTTTTATCAACTATCACACAAAGTAAAGTTCCAAAATAATGTTTGACCAAGTATCTTGCTTGCTTTTATTTTTCTGTCCTACTATGATTAACTCAATGTTTTCCATTCTTTTCTCTAAACGTAAATTCCAATCTCAAGACAAGACTTTGTGAAAGTCAAATGGAAAGGAATAAGGAGAAAAGAGGAAAAACACTTCATTATTGGAATCTCCATGTTTGGACTAATATTCTGCAAGCTCAATATTAAAAAGTGAAAAAAAAGAACAAATCAAGAAAGCCATTCGTAGCTTATCAATTATTCTAATTATATTATCGAGGTTGATATAAAGTGCATAAAGAGAAAGCACTCTCATGCATCTCAAAAGATTCAAGTTATGAAATTTAAAATTCTGTATGCATAGGAGAATAAGAAAAACAACAACAAAAAAGGACTAGTAATTTGAAAAGAAAACACAATTGTAGCGACCAGTATATCATTACGAGAGGAGTGAGTTTAGCACACCTTAACTGTCCTAAAATGTGGGTATGAAGGTGTCATTGTGAGATATGGTAAAATGGTTGATGTTGGGGAGCTACTGGTTACGGGGGAACACTACGGCAATCGAATTCCCAGCTGCGGCGAGATCGTGGTAATGGTCGGAGTTCCGTCATGACGGATCGGGAGAGCAGCCACCAGATCCATAGCAGCATCTGACCGCCACAGTGGGTCTGCTACAACAAATAGTGAAATCGGAAAGTAGGTTTTAAGTGGAATTTCAGGGGTTATACCTATTAACAAAGGATGAAATCCGAAGCTGAAGGCGATTTTCCCGAACTGAAGGCGATTTTTTCCCAGAGCAGTTGATTTTCCTTCAAAGTAAGATACTCGACTTGCTACCTCTATAGCTGATTACATAAACACTTAGAAATCAAAGGGGACCCTTGATGGTGTTTTTTCTAGCAAAGAAAACCCTAGGCTAGTAGAACTAGAGTTGAATCATGGGGTACTAATGGGGATTGATTATAAGTTTAAAAAGAGAGTATGATCATTTCCCAATGCATAGTTCTTATAGAACATGGTTCATGTGGAGATAGAGACATGGAACTAGGTGAAATTGGGACTTTACTCTTAAAATTGCCTTAAACATGGTGGGTGGATTTTCCAAGACCCTTGTGTTGGTAATAGATTATTGAGTTGTGTTAAATTCTTGTTTTAGTCTATATATGTTCAGAAGCATTGAGGAAGGGCAAGACTCCAGTAGAGTGATTAGCATTCAAACCCTCCCAAGTCGAGGTAGGTTATGCATATGGAATGATAATATGTTGGATTGGTCCTCGGACATTAGTTGTTGTAATGATTTCCCTGTTTAATTCAATTTCTGAGGTGAATTTGATATGATGTTATTCCTGATGAGATGTACAATTAATGTTTGATTTGTTATATATTTCTTTCTTATTGTCATAAAAATGAATGATGAATTGTTAGATAATTGAGTTGAGTAAGATAACATAAGATCTCCTAAAAGTCATAACAAAAGACATATTGATTCTATGAGATTGAATATGGACAATATTAATATCCTGAGATGAGTGGCTCGTATCTGAGAGAGGCATCCAGACAAGCATATGAGTGGGAGCGGGTACCATGCCGACATAGTACATAAATTTCTAGAGTCCCCTGCGGGTCATGAATGGTAGAGAATAAATAAGACCCTCTAGAATGTGTGTATACCGAGGTTCAGTCGCTGAGTATTCATGCTGATGTGTCGGAGGTGTGTGACTGGTATGTCACCATCCATTGTGTTGTTTTATGTAGTGTAAGAATGTGATAATGGAACTAAGTATGTGTACCTGATTGAACTAAATTATGTCATGTGATACTGTCTGATTTGTTGAATTATTGTAATGACTTGGTGGATGGAACCTTTAGAGGATAACTGACTATTGTGTTGTGCAACCCTAAAAAATGACTTAGTCTGTACCTCCTATGGTTACGTGGTATTTCTTATATTGATTAATGTAATATCATGCATATATATATCTGACTGAATATGTTAATGTGTGAGTTGTAAAGAGTTAGTGACATGATTAAGGCGCAGCTAAGTCGAGCTACAGCCTAGGGTAGTACTGCTATAGCGGCAATTGTTTTGCTTTGGCGAGACCGCGACAGCAGTCAGATGACCGCTGCAGCGATGGCCTAATCCAGTAAGTAGGACGGTTATTCCCTAAGTAGAATTGATTTCCCGAAATGAGTATTGTTATGTATGAATTATGTCTTGGGCTGGTTTCATATTGCTGTTTTCATGCTTATGTGTATTATGTAAGGTCGGCCAATGATGCCTGCTAGTATTGTGTTTGTACTGATGCTACTCTTACTCTTCTTTTCTGAGTGCAAAATTTGATCTAGGAAGCTCTTCTCGCCCTCACCTTTAGAGCAACAACAAATTATCCAAAAGGTGAGCGAAGAAAATCGGGCAGTTCCACTCGTCCTCCAAAGATGTCTTTGGTCTAGAAATTATGACTTTTACTTTTGTTGTTTTGATTTTCTTCTTTGACAGTGTTAGCTATACGTCTAAAAGTGCAATGACAATCAAGTTCCAGGAGTGTTACCATAGGATTTAGTTTTTGGATTTTCTTAATTTATATGTGATTGTCAATTTACTATTAAAGGTGTTTTACTCATCTTGAATGTGTTTGGTTTCGGGGGAAATAGTTGGGAATGGTTGGTTTGCCCATCGGGGGTTAGTGTGGGTGCCAATCACGACCATTTGGGTCATGAAAAAGTTGGTATCGGTGCTTTAGGTTTGTTGATCTCATTTCACTAAGATGGATCTAGTAGAGTCTCGTAGATCGGTGTGGAGACATCTGTAACTTATCTTCGAGAGGCTAAGGGACTTTATGAATACTTCCTTTTTCTTTCTTTTTCGTGCGATTACTTGATTCCAATTAGTATCTGGTGATCCAAATTGATATCTAACAATTGTCCTTTATTTCTCTCGCAGATGGTGAGAACACGTGCAGGTGGAAACAGAGAGGGAGCGTCCTAGCTAGCAACAACAACTACTGCAATTCACAGCAGAGGACGGGGCCGAGGTCGCGGGCGGAGGCCTACTGCTGTCAAAGGAGGGGCCCAAACTCTTGCTATAGTTTGAGAGAGTTCTACATCTCCTGTATCACCGATAGTCTAAGAGAGGGTGGCTGTGGAGGTGTAGGTCCCGACTCAGGGAGAGGCTACAGCCGCTCCAGCATCCTCCAAGGCCCTGACTTAGGTTCTTAACCTTCTAAGTGGCCTCTAGGTAATGGGGCAACGCTAGTGACTCTTGCAAAGTAGCAGTCAGGGACAACATGCAGCTATTGTGGATCCTCGCATTGATGATATGTCAGAAGTGGTGATGTTTCCGAAGACGGTGGTTGGGTAGTAATGACAGGGGAGGAACATGACTAGTTCGGGAGGTTCACCAAAATGAAGCCTCCCACTTTCTACAGTACTGAGGTGGAGGATGCTTACAAATTTATCATTGATTTTCATGAGAGGCTCAATAAAATGGGGGCAGTGGAAAAGTACGGGGTGGAGTTTGTCACCTTCTAGCTGATGGGCGATGCTAAGCTCTAGTGGAGGGGTTTTGTGGAGTACAGATCGGTAGGTTCACCATCATTGACCTGGACCTAATTTTACTCCACCTTTCTATAGAAGTATGTACCCCATACCCTAAGATATAGGAGGCGCGACGTGTTCACTACTATTGAGCAGGACACCTCTTCTGTTGCAACATAAGAGGCCCGGTTCCGCTCAGTATGCGGGTATGCTCTGCCCTTACTACCCATAAAGGAAGAGAGGATCAGGTGTTTTGTTAAAGGCTTGAACGTGAGTCTCCAGTTGTCAGCCCTTCAGATGGTTTGCACAGGTAAGACCTTTCAGGATGTAGTGGAGTATGTGAAGAATGTAGAGGGGGTGAAATAGGAAGGGTACTCGAAGAATGCCGAGAAGAAGGCTTGAAAAGATGAGCGAAGCAAGACGGGCAGTTCCACTCCTCCTCCAAATATTATCTTTGGTCCAGACATTATGGCTTTTACTTATGTTGTTTTGATTTTCTTCATAGACAGTGTTAGCTAGACGTCTAAAAGTGTAATGACAATCAGATTCTGGGAATGTTATCATAGGAGTTGGTTTTTGAATTTTCTTAATTTATCAGTGATCCATCAATTTACTATTAAAGGTGTTTTACTCGTCTTGAATGTGTTTGGTTTTTGAGGAAATAGTTGGGAATGGTTGGTTCGCCCACCGGGGGTTAGTGTGAGTGCCAATCACAGTTATTTTAGATCGTAACAACAATTGTGCTCACCAAATGTACCATCAGAACCTTTTCTCTGTATATAACACAACTAATTATCTAATATCAAAATAGTTTTACCAAATCTGAGAATTTTTGGACAACGTAAAATACGACTCATCTATGTGCAGGCTCATTCAGATAGATAGACTAAAATAACACAAAAACTCTGAAAGAGATCTTCTATTGTATCAGTTTAAAGATTAAATAGCTATGCTAAACAAGTTTGTATAATTTTTTATAATAAATGCCAAGATGATTTGAAAGCTTAAAAGTAACAACAGAATACGAAGAATCAAGCTCACCACCCTTGAGCCAATAAGGTACTGAATTGTCCTTTCAATTTTTCTCATATCAACTCTTCCAGAGAGATATAAATATTTATCGTAAAGGTCACCACGACTATTTTCCTCACCAATCCATGCCCTCGTCCAAATAGCTGAAGGAGTTAGGCTAGCACCAGTTTAATCATGAGCACCATCTATGGTGTTAAGCATTGTCTGATAAGCTGGAATAGAAGCTTGATCACTTTTGTGACGCGATGATCGAATCTGGGTGAAGTGTCACTACTTGGCTCCTCTGTAATCATATATCCATCTAATACAACAAAGTAGTCATCAAGAATTTCCTTGCACCTCTCCCTCATCTCCTTAATCTACTCATCTAGCCCTTCAGAGGCAGGATAAGGAAGAAAATCACTAGCCTACCAATACTTCTACACCAAAAATAATGTAGTAACACATCATAATGCAGTGAAATATTATTCTTTAATTTGAGAAGAGCTCACCTTAAATATTTATATGTTAGTTACAGTACAAATAAATCATCAACAAATATTGTTCTTTACCATGAAGAAATATAAAGGTAGTATTAGTATTAGTATTTACCAAAAGACTGTATTCCAAAACTATGAGTTTTTCCATATGCATCAACATGCCTCTATTCATTATTTTTACTCCAAAATTCTATCGTGAATTGAATTTTTTGAACAAGGGAAAAAAGCAAAATACTTCATCATTAACTATTAACAATTCAATTAACAATCTTTAACTCTTACTCTAATCCGTTCATTCTTGTTTCTCCTCAAACACCCATTGGCCATTCTTCATAACATTTTTAAGTTAGCGACAGAATAAACCTGTACTATCTAAGAAACAAACTTTTTAAAGAAGATAACTGCAACCACGAGTTGTTTGAAAGAAGAAAAGAATGAAAACTTCAACATTCAAAGAGTCCACCTAATGATTATGATTGCACTGATATTGGTTCATCCTAGATCAATGCATTGAAGCATGTTAATTCATTTCAATTATGTTTTCCATCATCTGAATTAGGTCCATGTTAAAACAGAAGTAATCCAAGAAGAAGTAAAAATATTAATTACTGTATTAAACTAAAAAATGTCAAAAAGTTGCATTTGATCTCAGTTGAACAGTGAAATCAAACAATAGCCAAGAAACATTATCACGACCGAATCTATCATGACTTGAACATAGGTCCGGATAGAGATACGGGACAAGGAACCCCGAGAATCTCCAGGTTGACCCATGACATGAACATAACAACTAAGAGAATAATACAAATAGTTATTGGTATAATAAAACATGCTTAAGCGGAAGTATGAATACATATCAATCTAAAACAGAGTCAACAATGACAAGATGATTTCTACATAATGTCTGAATAGCCTCTAACATAACTAATGAGCTGATGGGACAACATCCCCAACTAGCTCAACAAAAGAAAGTCTATAACTGAAATAACATGACTATAGATAACTGAATATCCTCAAAGGATGAGGACTCACCAATCTCGGCTAACACAGGTCTTAGAGAAAAGCAAAACTAATGGTGCGGCTGAGACTGATCCCTCGGACCTATATCATGAAACGATACAACATAGAGTATGTGTTCAGTACTTAGGATGTACTGAGTATGCAAGATAAGTAAAATGGACAATTAAAACACATAAGAGTTCATAAGAATAGGACAACATGAACGTGAAGTAAATATCAAACATAGCATAAGGGCCCAAGTTTTCAAAGTATTCATAATTTATTTGTAATCATAATTGTAAGAGAAACTTTATAAAAAACATAGCTTGAGCCAAAATAAACCAATATGACAATCTATAAATCATGAGGAACAATGGAAGGACTCGTCATAACCGACACCATCATGATAGAGCTTACATGATGCCCCAACTATCTCGCTCAAGTGGGCAGAGCGTCCCAGGTTGCAAGGCAAGGGACGTGCAGTATGGTTATATCACAGGGATCCAATAATAAATGTATACACCTACAGTGGCACGTAGTTTTAAGACCACGGGGTTTAACTGAATGTCGGGTCTACTCGGTGCTAGACAATGCTCTCGAAAACATGCACATGAGGGCTCGTATAATAATCATAAAATAATTCACGAAATTCATGGCCAAATAAATAATAACATGATGTATCTAACTTGAAATACATGATCAGCCATGAGTAATGACCCATGAGTTGGCCAAGAGTCATAAATTCGTAATTCATAAAGTCCATGCATACTTGTAAAACATGTATATACTTGATATTCATAAATTCATGACGAGTACTTGAAGGGAAATCATAACATGAATCATAAATCATAATTTAGACTTAGTAAGATCAAAATCATAATAGGATCATAACTTGACTTTTCATGAAGCATACATAATTGGGCATAATATAATTAAAATTCATATCTACAAATTTATATTCAAAATAGTTATAAAATCTACCCATAGATCATAAAACATGATTTGATACATGAAGGGAATTGACCCAAAGATAGATCATAGAAGATTTCACAAGAATTGGGATAAACCCCATAAGATCATGAAACTTAAATCAAGAATTGGAATTCATGGAACGGAGAAGAATTTTGAGCATGAGAGTGAAAGGAACTCTCATTCATAGCCTCACATACCTGGGTAAGTTGATGTTACACTCTTCCTTGAATTTCCAAAGGAAATTGAAGGAGATTTGTTGGATTTTAGACTTGGTCACCCCTAAGAACCTTCTAGTCTTACATGCATGGACATGAGTGATTTAGAATGAGCTAAAACCTCTTAAAACAATCCTAACTGATCTTAAAATAACGTAGTTTAGGCCTTAGAAACTAGGAATTATGGAAAAGGCCTTAATAAATTCGCAGGAAAATACATACTGCCAGTCCCAACAAGGGACTAGACAACTCGTCGTCAAGGACCACGACTCGTGGTCTACTCTCATTGCCAGCACTGAAAGCTTATCATCACTAGTCACCACGAGGGACACCACGACTCATGGTGTACCGGATGACTCGTGGTGACTAGTCATTGGGAACACTGTTAAACCTTCAACATCTAAGTTAAACTCTTGACCACAACCAATTTAATGAGTCATGGTGCTGACCACGACTCGTGGCTCCACCTGTGGTCAACCCCTATCCCAAAAATCCAACCAAACCTTCCCTCCTCCCCACGAGTCACCTAATGACTCATGGTGCACCTCACAAGTCACTAGACGACTCATCCTGTGACCTTGTGCAGAAAATCCTATTTTCTCCATTTCAACCCCCGAGTATGATCTTAGGTCTTTTAGGGTATTACAATATCTCCCCCTTGGGAACGTTCATCCTCTAATGTGGGTAAACATACTGAAAAGATGAGAATGCAACTATCACACCAAATACTGAACATTTAAAATTGGAAACTGATAGAGTGACTGTCTCCGGATTGAACTTACATGACTGAACTGATTTCATGAATCATACATACAAACATTGACATGAAGGAAACTAGGGCACATGAACTGAACATGAAACTGAATAGAGTACTTGCGGGAAATAGATACCTCAAACTGCAACTGAGACGGAAGGGAATAGATACGAGTATTTAGCTATCATATCTGCTTTTCCTTCCCATGTAGCTCACTTGACATGCCGGTTCCTCCATAAAACCTAGACTAAGGACACTTCTTTATTTCTTAGATTTCAAATCTGACGATCAAGTATTTCCATTGGAACCTACTCATAGCTAAGGCTATCCTTCACACCTATGATCTTCACCGGAACAACCAGAGCTGGATCACCCAAACACTTTTTTAAGAGTGATACATGGAAAAATGGATGAAATGAAGCTAATTTTGAGGGCAACGCCAACTCATAGGCAACATTGCCAATACGTCTCACAATCCGATATAGGCCAACATTAAGGGGACTGAGTTTTCCCTTCTTTCCGAATCTCATCACTCCCTTTATGGGAGATACCTTCAAAAACACCCAATCATCAACTTCAAACCCGGGTTCTCTCCTCCTCACATCTGCATTAGACTTTTGATGACTCTGAGCTATTTTCAACCTCTCCCTTATAAGTTGAACCTTCTCCATAGCCTCGTGAATAGAATCTGGACCTATCAATGTACCTTGACCGGCCTCAAACCAACCAATAGGTGATCTACACCTTCGCCTATAAAGAGCCTCAAATGAAGCCATCCGATGCTGGAATGATAGCAATTGTTATATGAAAACTCAATGAGAGACAAATGATCATCCCAACGACCCTTAAAATCAATCACACACGCTCTCAACATATCCTCAAGAGTATGAATGGTTTGCTTGTCCTGACCATCTATTTGTGGGTGAAATTCTGTGCTAAGCTTGACCTGAGTACCGAGTCCCTTCTAAAACAATCTCCAAAACTGGGAGGTAAACTGAGCATGTCTATATGATATGATGGACAAGGGTACTCCATGCAATTGAACTAACTTTCGAATGTATAATCTGGCATATTCCTCCGCTGAATCTGTAGTTTTAATGGGTAGGAAATGAGCTGTCTTGGTCAACCTGTCTACAACCACCCAAATAGAGTCATACTGTCAACGAGTGCGAGGCAACCCTGTAAAGAAGTCCATATTGATCTACTCCCACTTCAAATTAGGGATAGTAATATCTTGGAGCACACCTCCAGGTCTTGATGCTCAACCTTTACTTGTTGTCAATTTGGACACTTAGCCACAAACTCTGTTATGTCCTTCTTTATGCCACTCCACCAATAGATCTCCTGTAGGTCATAGTACATCTTGGTGGCACCTAGATGTATAGAATATCTGGAACCATGAGCCTTGTTCAACATCCTATCTCTCAAATCAGCAACACCCTAAAAATGAAAATGACCCTAATATCGAAGCACACCATATCCCCCTTGGGAGAAAACCTCCACTTTTTGATTCTGAACAGTTTCCTTCAACTTTACCAAAATAGGATCCTCGTCTTGTCTATCTTTGACCTTGGTCACCTAGAAAGATTCTTATCCATTCTGAACAATGACACCACCATCCATCGAGTCAATAAGATGAATTCCTAGTTGTGCAAGCCGACACACATCCTTCACTTACTCTTTCATTTCCTCATCTACATAGGACACACTTGATAACGCCCAAAATATATCCTTCATGCAAAGAATATATACAGCTGAAGTATCAAAACAAGTAACCCGATGGGTGTCGGGGTCGAATCCCACAAGGACTAGTGCATGATAGTTAGGAGTGTCGGTTAAGAAATTGAAGTTAGCTTGCACCACCTAGAGTTAACATAAAAGAAATAAATTGGGGGGATTAGAATCTGTAGTGAATTATGTTTGGTAATTTAGTGAAATAAAATAGCAAGATCTGCAAGGTTGTCAACAAGAATGTGAAAGACTATAGGTGTGGTGTAGATGATATACTAACTAGATAGGAACATGCTAGGCCATCTTATAAGTACAAATAGTGTAAATAACCTCGGGAAGTGGGTAATTACATCTTTTCAGCCTTATAACTACCTCTTACTAGAGTTTTTTCAAACCTTTAGCTACGATTTAGCTCAACCCAATTAGATTTGGATTAGCAACTGCACTAATTTCTAGCTATTAGCTACTAATGAGGAATGAGACTGCAATTTTAGCTATTTCTAGCCCAATTTCACAATCTCTCATCCATACCCACTATTA
>JACEIK010000940.1:305732-324696 GCA_018107945.1 Datura stramonium
CTCATGATTAAGAAATTCAAAAGCACATTCATCAATAAACTCATTGAATTTAATAACAAGAGTAGTAAAATCAAATTCACAAAAATAGTTTCCAACAATGGGTGTAACTTACTATTAAGAAGAAGTACTAGAGAAGAGTACTTTTTCAAAGTTTACCAATTAAAATCTCCTTTTCTATGCTAAGAGAATGTTCTAAGGCTAATAAATAAAACAATGATGTGATATGGTCTTCTCTCTATCTCCTCTAGTACACAGTACTTTATCTAGTATTTATATCAAGGAAGATAGGGCATCTTCTATCTCTTTTTCCGTGCTAGATAATTTTACCCCTAAGCATCATTCTGGAATTGGTGGAGACACCAGCAATTCGCCGGTTCAAATTCGTGAACCGCCGGGTGTCTTATCTGAGCTATCACTCAACTTCAGTGAGCATCGGCGGTTCATCCGGTGTTTAGCCAATCTCAATCCGTGAATCGAGGATCTTTGCTCGTCATTCCAGATAACGGGGTGTATTTCGAGACTGGACTGGCGAGTCGCCATTGCCAACTTGCGGTTCGCCATTGGAAACTTGCGGTTCGCCGGTGGCATTTTTCCTCACAGGCAGTGATAATCGGCCTTTGACCGACGTTTTGCTGGTTTTCATCGGTGGACCACCAATTTGTTCTCACTTCCTTCTTTTACTCCATTTTTGTTCTTTTCTACACATGTAGGCATCTGCACAAAACAAAAGCAAAGAAGGCATAAAATCCATATAATCAACTCAAAAACTAAGCAAAAACTCAAGTTTAAGAGCCTAATGAATTGGTAAATTACCAACTTGTCAACACTCTCTATAGAAAGCCTGCTAAGAGTGTCTGCCACCATATTTGCCTTTCCCAGATGATAAAGGACACTCATGTCATAATCTTTAAGAAGCTTCATCCACCTCTTATGACGTAGATTTAGATCCTTTTGGGTACACACATACTGTAGGCTTTTGTGGTCCGTAAACACATCTACATGGACCCCATAAAGATAGTGCCTCCAAATCTTCAAGGTAAATACTACTACCGCCAACTCAAGGTCGTGAGTCGAATAGTTCTTTTCATGGACCTTCAACTGCCTGGAAGCATAGGCTATAACCTTACCGTGCTGCATTAGTACACAACCAAGGCTGATCCTCGAGGCGTCAAAATACACCCCAAACCCATCGATACCCTCAAGTAGGGTCAACACCGATGATGAGGTGAGTTGAGTCTTCAACTCTTGGAAGCTTTTCTCACAAGTCTCTAACCATTGAAGCTTTACCTTCTTATAAGTCAACTTAGTCAACGGTGCAACAATGGAAGAAAATGCTTCAACTGGTCTACGCTAATTTTTCACCACTTCTATCTTCTGAGAGTCCACCTGTGCACCCTTACTTGACACCACATGGCCCAAAAATGCTACCGAGTCTAACCAAAACTTTCACTTGCTGAACTTCACATATAATTGGTGATCATTAAGGGTCTGTAGAACCACCCTCAAATGAGAGGCATGCTCCTCCTTGCTCCGAGAGAATATAAGAATATCATCTATGAACACAATCACGAACATATCCAAATATGGCTTAACCACCATGTTTATCAAATCCATTAAGGCTGTAGGGGCATTCATTAGTCCAAAAGACATAACTAAAAATTCATAGTGATCATACCAAGTCCTAAAGGCTGTCTTCGGAATGTCACTCTCCCGAACCCTGAGCTGATGATATCCGGATCTGAGGTCTATCTTTAAGAAACACTTAGAACCCTGAAGCTGGTCAAATAAATCATCAATCCTAGAGAGAGGATACCTATTCTTGATTGTAACCTTGTTCAATTGCCGATAATCAATGCACATCCGAAAGGAACCATCCTTCTTTCGGACAAAGAGCACTAGTGCACCCCATGTGGATTTGCTAGGTCTGATGAAATCCTTGTCTAAGATATCCTTCAACTACTCCTTCAACTCCTTTAGCTCAGCTAGAGCCATTCTATAAGGAGGAATAGATATAGGTTGCATATCGGGAAGAAGGTCAATACCAAAATTGATCTCCCGCTCAAGAGGAATTCCTGGTAAATCGTCTGGAAATACTTCTGGATATTCGCACACTATAGAAACTGACTAGATAGTCGGGGTTTTGGACATATCATCCTTAACCCTAACTAGATTGTACATGAACCCCTTAGAAATAATCTTTATGGCCTTAAGGTAGGAAATGAAGTGTCTTACAAGCATAAGTGAACTACCATTCCACTCTAAGACTGGATCACCCAGAAATCGAAACTCTACCGCATGGGTTCTACAATTTACTGAGGCATAACATGCATGTAACCAATCCATGCCAAAGATAACATCAAAATCCATCATGGCTAACTCTATAGATCTGCTGAGGTGACTTTCTGAAGGACTGTGACAAGGAAATTTTTATACACCCGTCCAGCTATAACTGAATCACTAACTGGAGTAGAAATTGAGAAGGGTTCTGATAGAATCTCGGGACTGACTTCGAAACTACTAATAACATAAGGAGTCACAAAATAAAAAGTATCCCCTGGATCTAAAAATGCATATACATCAAAGTGGAATACTCGTAACATACCGGTGACCACATTTGGTGAAGTATCCTACTCCTGTCGCGATGCAAGGGCATAAAACTTGTTCTGGCACTGGTCACCACCTACACTAGTGGACGCACCCTATTGAACTGGAGATGCTGCTGAACTGTAGCCTGAGCACGACCTCTACTATCATCCTGTCTAGCTAAGGGATACCCCTGACGCATATAGACAGATCTACCACACCAAAAATAGATATGTAATCCCATCAAGCACTCTCTTATATTATTCTTTCCACACTTTTCACAGGCCGGAAAGGTACGCTCTATCTGTATGCTTCTCTAGCCCCTCTAACCTGAGGCTCTGCTCCTCTGATCACCTCACAGTTTGGATGGAGCACTGGACGATGATGGCGCTAGAGCTAATGACCTTTGATGAGACTGCTGGCAATGTCTGCCCCTAGTCTCTATTGAGAGAACCCATAACTATCTGTCCTGGCCCTCTTGGACTCTCTCTCTCTCTCAGATGCACCGCCTCTATCTGCTGGGCGTATAAAACCAATCAGGGAAATCAATGTCCTAATGAAGCATAATGGTCCCACAATCCTTAACCAGGTAGTCTGCTATTCCATGTAAAAACCTGCTCACCCGAGCTCTCTAATCAGCCACTAGCTCTGGTTCATATTTGGACAAATGAGTGAATTCCAAAGCATAATCTTGGACTATCATGTTTCCCTGCTTCAGGTTCACAAACTTAGCAGCTTTAATCTCTCTCATCTCATGAGGGAAGAACCAATCAAGAAATATGGTATGGAACTCATCCCAACCAATAAGGCCTGCTCCAATTGTCCTACTATCCTTCATTGTCTGAACTATATGTGCGCGACCCCTTTCAACTGATACGAGGATAAGTTTGCGCAATCCTCCCCGGTCACCCCCATAATTTGGGAAATCTTCAGAACTTTATCAATAAACTCATGTGGATCCTCGTCCACCTTTGACCCAAGGAACTCTGAAGGGTTCATCCTTAGAAAATATCTGACTCTCGCCGCTTCCACATTTCCATTATGAGGGACATGCCCTACCGCCCGTTGGTTGACCTAGGCGGTCAAAGCCTGAGCTAGCATCTATATGGATGCCCCAAACTCTGCTTGGATACCTGTTCGGGTATAGGATCCTCAAGGGGGGGGGCTACTAGTTCCCATCCATTTCTATTTCTTCTTTTGTTAACTCGATGAGGAGGCATGATTCTGCAAATGCGTATAGCATAAGTTAGAAGGATAGAGAGGTATTTCATCGCACGACATAGATCATGAAAGAAGGGAACATTTCCTAAACGTCTCGTAGCCTCTTCGTCATAAGCGAGGCATGTTGCATACCTATGAAAAAGACTCTACTTAACGCGGCTTTCAGACACCCTTGTACACATCAAAACCTAATGCTCTAATACCAAGTTTGTCACGACCCGAACATAGGCCCAGATAGAAATATGGGACAAGGAACCCCGAGAGGTTCCGAGTGGACCCATGGCATGAACATAACAACTAAAAGTATACGATAAACATATACTGGTATAATAAAACAT
The DNA here is from genome assembly GCA_018107945.1 of Datura stramonium. NCBI lineage: Eukaryota > Viridiplantae > Streptophyta > Magnoliopsida > Solanales > Solanaceae > Datura > Datura stramonium. The sequence goes on from JACEIK010000940.1 coordinate 309,875, forward strand.
GCTTAAGCAGAAGTCTGAATAGATATCAATCTAAAACAGAGTCAACAATGACAGGTTGATTTCTACATAATCTCTCAATAGCCTCTAACATAACTGATGTGCTGATGGGACAACATGGCCAACTAGCTCAACAAAGAAAGTCTATAACTGAAATAACATGACTATAGATAATGGAATGTCCTCAAAGGATGAGGACTCACCATCCCGACTAACACAAGTTTGAGAGGAAAGAAAGACTAATGGTGCGACTGAGACTGATCCCTCGGACCTGTATCATGAAACAATACAACATAGAGTACGCAGTCAGTACATGGGATGTATTGAGTATGCAAGGTAAGAAAAATAGATAGTTAAAACACATAAGAGTTTATAAGAATAGGACAACATGAACGTGAAGTAAATATCATAACCTAGCATGAGGGCCCAAGGTTTTCAATGCATTCATAATTTATTTGTAATCATAATCATAAGAGAAACTTTATAAAAATCATAACTTGAGCCAAAATAATCCAATATGACAATGTATAAATCATGAGGAACAATGGGAGGACTCATCAAAACTGACACCATCATGATAGAACTTACATGATGCCCCAACTATCTCGCTCAAGTCGACAGATCTACCCCAGGCTTGCCAGGCAAGAGATGTGCAGTATGGTGATATCACAGGGATCCAATAATAAATGTATATAGCTATGGTGGCATGTAATTCTGATACCATGGGGTTTAACTAAACACCGAGTCTACTATGTGCTAGACACTGCTCCTAAAAACATGCACATGAGGGATTGTATAATAATCATAAAATCATTGATGAAATTATGGCCAAATAAATAATAACATAATGGATCCCACTTTAAAAAAATGAATAGCCATGAGTAAGGGCCCATGAGTTGGCCAAGAGTCATAAATCCATAATTCATGAAGTTCATCCATACTTGTAAAATATGTATATACTTGATATTCATAAATCCATGATGAGTACTTAAAGAGAAATCGTAACATGAATCATAAATCATAATTTAGACTTAATAAGATCAAAATCATAATAGGATCATAACTTGACTTTTCATGAAACATGCATAATTGGGAATAATTTAATTAAAATTCAAATTCATAAATTTATATTCAAAAGTTTAAAATCTGCCCATAGATCATAAAACATGATTTGATACATGAAAAGAATTGACCAAAAGATAGATCATACAAAATTTCACAAGAATTGAGATAAACACCATAAGATCATGAAACTTAAATCTAGAATTGGGTTTATGGAATGGAGAAGAATTTTGTGCATGAGAGTGAAAGGAACTCTCATTCATAGCCTCACATACCTGGATAAGTTGATCTTATACCCTTTCTTGAATGCCTATAGAAAATTTAAGGGGAAGTGATGGATTTTAGACTTGATCACCTCTAGGAACCTTTTAGGCTTGCATGCATGGAGAAGAGTGATTTAGAATGAGCTAAACCTTCTTAAAACAATCCTAACTAATCTTAAAATGATATAGTTTAGGCTTTAGGAACTTAGAAATTACGTAAAAGCCCTTAATAAATTCGCAAGAAAATACACACTGCCAGTCCCAATGAGGGACTAGACGACTCATCATTAAGGACCACGACTCGTGGTCTACTTTCGTTGCCAGCACTAGAAGCTTATCATCACTGGTCACCACGAGGGACACCACAACTCAAGGTGTACCCGACGACTCATGGTGACTAGTCATTGGGAGCATTAATAAACCTTCAACATCCAAGTCAAACTCTTGACCACGACAAACTTAACAACTGGTGGTGCTGACCACGACTCGGGGCTCCCCATTGTCAGCCCCCAACCCAAAATCCAACCAAACCTTCCCTCCTCCCCACGATTCACCTAATTATTCGTGGTGCATCTTACGGGTCACTGGACAACTCGTCCTGTGACCTGGTGCAAAAAATTTTATTTTCTCCATTTTAACCCTCGGGTATGATCTTAGGGCTTTGGGGTATTACAAAATTCATTTTTCTGAGTGGAAGAAATTTCCTGACAGTATCCCCTAATACAGAACCAAAAACTAATAAGTTACATAGAAACATTTGATTGATGATGAGATTGAAAAGAAGAGGAAATTATATTTACTATTTTGTGGAAGAGATAACAAGACATTTGAAAATTCTTCTAAAATTGTAATGATTTGGACGTCGTTACAGGATGGTTAAGGGCGTAGAACACAGAAATCTGGCTACAGATAAGAATGGGAGGTTGTCAAATAAACTTAGTATAAACTGTGCCTTTTTGGGGAGCTATTGGTCCGGGGGATCGCTGCAGCAATGGGATTGCTGCTACTGCAGCGAGACCACGATAACAGTCAAAGCTCTGTCGTGGTGAAATTAGGGAGTAACCGCTGGAACCGTCATAGAGATCCTATGAATGCTGTAGTGGATCCGCTGCAATAAAAATGTAACCACTGTAGTGGATGACGAGAATCAGAAAGTGGGTTTAAGTGGGAATTATGGGGTTCTCACCGTATTATTTCCTAAAATGTGATCAAGAGATCTAGAGGATGGAGAAACCTTCCATAGCATTAATCCCATCACCCAAGGTAAGAATTTCGATTCTCAATCTCTAAAGTAGTGATGATCCTAGAATCCTTGTAAGCCTATAATTGTGGAAGTTTGTAGAGGAAGAACCCTAGGTTGTTAAACTAGGGCTAGAATGGTGGAGTGATTTGGATGATGTCATATTATGTTGATCATTCCCTTAGAATTGCATGATAGGAATGAGGGTTATGCAGGAATAATAGGCTATAACCTAGAAGAATTGGGGTTTTACTTTTGAAAAATACCCAAATGGGAGGCTTTGATATGTTAGGCTCTAAATTAAAGGGTAATTAATGAATTACTTTTGTGTTGTAGATTTCACGCATTTCGAAGCTTTTAGAAAAGGCAAGGCTCTCGCGGAGTAGTTGAATTATCACCTTCCAAATCAAGGTAAGTTACGATTAATAGGGATAGACCTATATAATGGAATGTATAGGGTGAAAGGTTGATATATGATTGGTCTTCGGATGTTTATGTGATATGTGAGTCTATTGTTGTTAATTCATCTTAAGAATATGACTAAGACGTGATATTGAATCGTGATGACCTGTTACATAATTGCGTATATATGCTAATGTAATTATCTATGATGAATGGTTAGTTAGGTGATCACGCTCCGTTAAGTGAGACAATGGTTAATTGGTGATGGCTTATTCRAGAAGTAGATTKTAAGTTTCTGYATGRTGCACTAGGCATRTTTTATGAGGATGATGAATGAAATKATTTTAAMATATTAATGTTGAGTGCTCATGCCCGAGGGGAGTATCCAGKYGASCAAATAAAAATATTTGAGTGGCTCATGTCTGAGGGGAGCATCTGGACGAGCATATAAGTGGGAGAGGGTACCACATCGGCACAATACATGAATTTCTAGAGTCTCCTGTAGTTCATGACTGGTTGGGCATAAATAAGACTCACTAGCATGTGTGTACATGATTTTTGTGGTTGAGTGTTAAAGGGAGATGGCAGAGGTGTGTTCCCATCATGATACCCTTGGTTGTGTTATTTGCTTATCGTTTGTGGTTACATTTATGTTCATGAGGTGGATCTGAAACATATTATGAGGATGTGGTAACTTGTTGTGGATATGATGCAAATTGACCACAATGAATGTGGCGTTAATGCTAAGTACGACCTTGTCACTATGTGTGGTTGTTGTGTAGTTGTCGCTGAGAATAATTGAGGATTTGTAATTCATAATAGAAATTGTGCTTGTTGTTATTATGGTCGTTGATGGATTCATGGTGTTATATGAAATGTGATCGTTGATTTTATTGAATTGTGTGATGGATGAGCTGAGAAGGGAGCAGCCTATCGAGCTATTGCCTAAGTAGTGTCGCTGTAGTAGGACCATCTCTGCTGCGGTGGACAAGTGACCACTGCAGCGATAGGCCTAATCTAGTGAGCAGGACGGCTGTTTCTTGAGTAGAACTTGTGTTACATGAAATGTCTTGTAATTCTGCTTAAAGTTGAGGAGCCTTTTTATTTCTCTATTGTTGTACCTATGTGTTATTATGTAAGGTTTTCCGATGTTGCTTACCAGTACTGTGTCATGTACTAACCCTACCCCTGCATTCTTTTCTGAATCCAGAGTTCGAGCCCAACAATTCTTTGCACCCTCACCTGTGAGCCAACATCCTTTGTGAATCAAGAAGGTGAGTAGATGAGGACGCAAATCACTCTTTTTTTTCAGATGTCCTTCTTTCAGACACTCAAAAACTTTATATCATTTTTCATTTTCGTTCCTTAGCTTGTAATAAAACAGACGTCTTGTGCAATGACAATCAGGTCCTGGGAAATTGCTTATTTGGTTTTAGTACGTGCAGTGCAATGATTTGAAATTGTTCTTTTAACAATAGTTGATGTCTTTTTCATGAATATTTTGAATATAGGGGTAGTATTGGGATTCATTGGTTTGCCCATCAGAGGGTTTTGTGGGTGCCAATCATGGCCATTTGGGTCATGAAAAAGTTGGTATCAGAGATCTAGGTTTGTTGATCTCATTGTACTAAGACGGGTCTAGTAGAGTCTCGCGGATCGGTGCAGATATGTTCGTAACTTATCTTCGAGAGATTGTAGGACTTTAGGAAAACTCACTCCTTCTTTCCTTTCGTGCGATTACTTGATTCCAATTGATATTTGGTGATCCAAATTGGTATCTAACAACTTTTCTTCTTTCCTTCTCAGATGGTGAGAACACGTGCAAGCGGTGACAGATTTGCAGCACCTGAGCTAGCAGTGGTGGACCCAATCCACGACAGTTGAAGGGGCAGAGGTTGTGGACATAGACCCGCCGCGGCTAGAGGAGGGGCTTGTGCTCCCGCTCCAATCTAGGAGAGGTCTGCTTTTCCCATGCCACCAGCAGCGTATGAGCGGGTGGAAGTTGAGGTAGAGTTCCCGATGCAGGGAGAAGCTCTTGCCGCGCCAGCGTCCTCAGAGGTCCTAGCTCAGGTCCTCAATCTTTTGAGCGGCCTTGTAGGTGCGGGGGCAGCACTAGCAACTCCAGTGGGACAACAATCAGGAATTCAGCATGCAGCTGCCACGACCCCACGAATTAATGATATATCAGAGGCTGTGATGTTTCTGAGACCGGTGGAAGGACTGGTTATGACAGGGGAAGAGCACGACTTATTTGTGAGGTTTACCAAGATGAAGCCTCCCACCTTTTATGGTACAAAGGAAGAGGAAACCTATGAGTTCATCATAGATTGTCATGAACGACTTCATAAGATGGGAGCGCTAGAGAAGTATGGTGTTGAGTTCGTCACCTTCCAGTTGATGGGTGATGCAAAGCTCTAGTGGAGGGATTTCGTGGAGTGCAGACCAGCTGGGTCACCACCGTTGACGTGGACCTAATTTTACTCCATATTCCTAGAGAAATATGTTCCCCTGAATCTAAGGGATAGAAGACGGGATGGTTCACCACCATTGAGCAAAGGAGCTCGTCAGTTGCTGCATATGAGGCCCGATTTCACTCCTTTTCCAGATATGATCTACCCTTATTGCCTACAGAGGAGGAGAGAATCAGGCGGTTTGGTAAAGGTCTGAATATGGGTCTTCAAGTACCAGCTCTACAGATGGTCTCTTCGGGTAAGACTTTTCAGGAAGTGGTAGAGTACGTGAAGTCGGTTGAAGGGGTGAGGCAGGAGGGGTATGCTAGAATTGTCAAGAAAAAGGCTCGGAGGGTTTTCTCTTTCAGTGGTTCTTATGGGAAGGATCCAACACCATATGGTTTCTCTGGGCACCCTATTCAGTCTGCTATGCAGGTGTAAGCCGGAGGTCCACCAGGGACAGCTCCACGATCGTTAGGTGCAATTGGGGGTACTTACATGGTTCATTCTGATTTTAGGGCTCGCCCTATTTCTTTTGCTCGTGCTTAGAGACCGGTTATTGAGAAGGTCTGCCATGAGTATGGTAAGTATGGCCACATTCGCAGATGGTTCCCCAGGTTCGGACAGGTTGGATAGATCATTCCTCACCCATCTCCTTGAGCTCCAGCCCTAGTTGAGAGAGGAGGTAGTGCATTTAGTCCAGATTGTCCATAATTGGGATGAAGTGGTCAGCTAACTGCTAGAGGTGGTGTTCAGCAGGGTAGGTAGGGGTGGCACTTGGACGTGTAGGTAGGGGTGGCACCTAGGCAGGTAGAGAGGTGGCACAGCCTAACTAGGGTGGTTCTCAGGCTAGTAACCAGGCTCATTTCTATGCTTTTCCTAGTAAATTGGAGGTAGAGGCTTCAAACACTGTTATCACAGGTATGATCTTCATGGCTATTGTGTTGTTTGACCCGAGCTCTATATTTTCTTATGTGTCTAGTTATTTTGCTTTGGTTCGTGATCTAGTGTGTAATATGCTTAATACTCGTATGCATGTGTCTACTCCTATTGGGGATTCTGTGTTAGTGGATAGGGTTGTTCGTGAATGCATTGTTGAATTCATTGGATTTGGCACTCTAGTAGACCTAGTGATCTTAGACATGGTTGATTTTGATATAATCTTGGGAATGAGTTGGTTGTCCCCTTACCACGCCATTCTGGATTGCTATGCTAAGACTGTCACTATATCGGGTCGAAGGTCATTTAGGTTGGAGTTGAAAGGGAATTCTATTCCTACTCCTAAGAATCTTATTTTTTTTATATTCGTGCCCATAAGTTTATAGAGCAGGGTTGTTTGGCGTATTTGGCGCATGTTCGGGACACTAGTTCAAAGGGTCCTTCCATAGAATTTGTTACGGTTGTTTGTGAGTTCTTGAAGTGTTCCCTGCAGATTTGTCTGGCATGCCATCGGACCGTGATATATATTTTTGTATAGACTTGGAACCAGGAACCCGACCCATTTCTATTCCTTCATACTGAATGGTGCCTATTGAGTTGAGAGAACTCAAGAAATAGCTGCAGGAGCTTCTCAGTAAAGGATTTATTAAACTGAGTGTGCCACCGTGGGGTGACCCAGTTTTGTTTGTAAAGAAGAAGGACGGTAGTACATGGATGTGCATCGACTACTGCCAGTTGAATAAAGTACCTATTCAGAATAAGTACCCTTTTCCTCAGATAGATGACCTGTTTAACAAGTTATAGGGAGCAAGTATATTTTAAAAGATTGATTTGAGGTCTGGTTATCACCAGTTGAAAATTTGGGCCGAAGATATTCCCAAGGCAGACTTTTGGACTAGGTATGGGCATTATGAGTTTCTGGACATGTCTCGGACTCACTAATGCTCCGACCGCGGTCATGAGCCTGATTAACGGTATTTTTAAACCCTACCTGGATTTGCTTGTTATTGTGTTTATTGATGATATCTTGGTGTATTCTAAGACCAAGCAGGAGCAAAAAATCATTTAAGGATTATGCTGGGATTGCTAAAGGAGAAGCAGTTGTTTGCCAAATTCACAAAGTGCGAGTTTTGGTTGGAATCAATGTCCTTTTTGGGGCATGTGGTTTCCAAGAAGGGAATCTGAGTTGATAAACATAAGGTGGAGGGTCAGGAAGTGGACAAGGACAACTAATGTGACAAAAATCAGGAGTTTTGTAGAGTTGGCCAGTTACTACCGTCGGTTCATGAAAGGATTTGCCTCCATTGCTTTGTCATTGACCAGATTGACAAAAAAGGATGTGCTCTTCTAGTGGTCTGAGGAATGCAAAGAAAGCTTTTAGAAACTCAAGACTCTTCTAACTAGAGCACCTATTATGGTGTTACCCATGGAAGGTAAAGATTTTGTTGTGTATTGTGATGCCTCACGATCTGGATTAGGTGTTGTGTTGATGCAAGAAAGAAAGGTTATTACGTATTCGTTGAGACAGCTGAAGGTGCATGAAAAGAACTACCCCACACATGATCTGGAGTTAGTAGCGGTGGTGTTCGCACTGAAAACTTGGAGGCACTATCTGTATAGAACTCGGTGTGAGGTGTTCACGGATCATCGCAACTTATAGTATGTATTCTCTCAGAAAGATATCAATTTGAGGAAGAGGAGGTGGATGGAGTTGCTCAAGGATTACGACATCACCATTTTGTACCACCCAAGGAAGGCCGATGTGGTGGCAAATGCGTTGAGCAGAATGAAGGTGAGCATGGACAGTCTGGCTTTCTTGGAGGCTACCTAACGACCGATGACTAGGGAAGTCCAGACCTTGGCAAAAAACTTAGTGAGATTGTTGCTGACCGAAATTGGTGGAGTGTTAGCCAACTTGGAGGCTAAATCCTTGCTGTTGGAGGAAATTAAAACCAGACAGTTTGAAGATGAAAAGCTGGGTAAAATTAGAGATAAAGTCCTAGAGGGAGAGGCCAAGGAAGCAGTGTTAGATGATGAAGGGATTTTGAAAATAAAGGGGCAGGCATGTGTTCCCTGAGTTGGTGAGCTAATTAAAACTCTCTTGGCAGAAGCTCACAACTCAAGGTACTCCATTCACCCCATAGTCAGAAAGATGTACCACGATCTAAAACATCACAATTGGTGGGGTAGGATGAAGTGAGACATTGTGGACTATGTGGCTTAGTGTTTAAATCGTCAACAGGTGAAGTACGAGCACCAAAATCTTTGAGGAGTTCTTTAGCGAATGCCTATCCCCGAGTAGAAATGGGAGAATAGCTATAGACTTTGTGGTCGGTCTTCCCAACACCTTGGGGAAGTTTGACTCAATTTGGGTCATAGTAGATAGGTTGAACAAGTCTACTCATGTCTTGCCAGTCCAAGTGACTTACAACGCAGAGAAACTAGCCAAGTTGTATGTGAAGGAGGTTGTTCAGTTACATGGGGTGCCTGTTTCCATTGTACCGGATAGGGGCACTCAGTTCACTTTCCATTTTTGGAGGACTTTATAGGCCTATTTGGGTACAAGGTTGGACTTGAGTACAACCTTCCATCCTCAGACACACGGGCAATCAGAGTGCACTATTCAAGTGTTCGAGGACATGCTTCGGGCGTGCGTGATTGACTTTGAGGGTCATTGGGACAAGTTTTTATCCTTGGAAGGGTTCTCCTATGAAAATAGCTACCACTCAAGCATTGGTATGGCACCTTTTGAAGCCTTGTTTGGGAGAAAGTGCAGACCTCCAATTGGGTGGTTTGATGCATTTGAGGTGAGACCTCAGGGATGGATTTGTTAAAGGATTCCTTAGAAAAGGTTCGAATCACTCAGAACCGTCCGGTGGCTGCTCAGAGTAGGCAGAAGCAATATGCAGACAAGAAGGCCAGGGACATGGAGTTCATGGAAGGGGAGCAAGTACTGCTCAAGGTGTCCCCCATGAAGGGGTTATGAGGTTTGGAAAGTGGGGCAAGCTCAACCTGAGGTATTATAGGCCATTTGAAGTACTCCAACGTGTGGAGGAAATGGATCATGAGCTGGCATTGCTGCCAGGTTTGACTCGAGTGTATCTGACGTTCCATGTGTCCATGCTGAAAAAGTACCATGGGGATGAAATTCTTCAAAGTTGATCTTCAAGGAAGGCTCTAAGTTGCATGCATGGAGTAGAGATACTTAGAATAGGTTTAACCCCCTTAAAACCCTACTAACTGAGTTTAAAATGACGTAGTTTAGAACCTTAAGGCGTAGGAATGACGAAAATACCTTTAATGAAAAACCTGGAAAATCTGCACTGCTAGTGACAACGACTGATACAACGAGTCGTTACTGGCTCCGACGGTTCGTCCCTTCTCTTGTTGCTTCACCCCACTTTTTAGGCTCGGGTCTGCTACCATAATCGGTACCACGTGTCGTACCCAACTCCCATGAATCATGGTAACCACCCTTTTTCACCATTGCTCACCTTTTGGGAACCCTTCCAACGGGACCATACAATGACTCGTCCCTTCAAACAATGAGTCGTCCTATGATTCATGCCAACCCTTTCTACCAAGACCATCCTCCCAACAACCCCCTTAAAACGACCCATTACATCCACTAACAGGTCGTTCAGACACCCGTTACTTACCAGTCCTACTCTGCAGATTCTCACCAGGAGCACCTTCAACGGGTCGTTAGTCCCACCAACGACCTATATAATGAGTCGTTTTGAGAAGAAATCTAAGATTTTCTGCTACTTTTCATTTCAAATCTCGAGTCTAGTATTAGGCACTTACGGGGTATTACAAAATCTCTTCTTTGGGAACATTCCTCCTCGAATGTGGGTAAACATGCTAAAAAGTTGGAAAATGCAACTACCATGCAAAATACTGAACATTTAAGCCGAAAACTGACGGAGTAACTACTTTGGACTAGAATACATGACTGAACTGAATTCATAAATCACACATACATACATTGACATGAATGAAACTGGGGAAACATGAACTAAACATGAAACAAAATAGGATAGTAAGGAGGAAACTGATACCTCAAGCTGTAACTGAGCCGGAAGGGAATAGATGTGGGTATCTAGCCATCATATCTGCTTCGGCTTCCTACGTAGCTCCCTCAACGTGTTGGTTCCTCCACAACACCTTCATTGAAGCTACTTCTTTGTTTCTTATCTTTCGAACCTGATGATCAGGTATTTTCCACCAGAACCTCCTCATAGCTAAGGCTATCCTTCACACCTATACTCTCCACTAGAACAACTAGAGCTCGATCACCCAAACACTTCTTCTTGAGTGATACATGGAAAACTGGATGAACTGAAGCTAATTCTGAGGGCAACTCCAACTCATAGGTCACCTTGCCAACACGTCTCACAATCCGGTATGGACCAATATAACGAGGACTGAGTTTCCCTTTCTTTTCAAACCTCATCACTCCCTTCATAGGAGATACCTTCAGAAACACCCAATCATCAACTTTAAACTCAAGATCCCTCTTCCTCACATCCGCATAGGAATTTTGGCGACTCTGAACTGTTTTCAATCTGTCCCTTATAAGATGAACTTTCTCCATGGCCTCATAGACTGAATCTGGTCCTATCATCATAGCTTCACCAACTTTGAACCAACCGATAGGTGATCTACACCTTCACCCATAGAGAGCCTCAAACGGAGCCATCTAAATGCTAGAATGGTAGTTGTTGTTATATGCAAACTCAATGAGAGGCAGATGATCACCCAACTACCCTTGAAATCAATCACACATGCCCTCAACATATCCTCCAGAGTCTGAATGGTCGCTCCGCCTGACCATCTGTTTGCGGGTGAAATGCTATATTAAGCCTAACTTGGGTACTAATGCCCTTCTAAAATGATCTCCAAAACTGGAAGGTATACTGGGTACCTCTATCTGATATGACAGACAAGGGAACTCCATGAAACTGAACTAACTCCCGAATATATAACTTGGCATAATCCTCTGCTGAATCGATAGTTTTGACCAGTAGAAAATAAGCTACTTTAGTCAACCTGTCTACAACCACCCAGATAGAGTCATACTGCCGATGAGTGCGAGACAACCCCATAATGAAGTCCATATAGATCTCTTCCCACTTCCAAGTAGGGATACTAATATGTTGATGCATACCTCCAGGTCTTTGATGCTCAACCTTCACCTGTTGATAATTCGGACACTTAGCCAAAAACTCTGCTATGTCCTTCTTCATGCCATTCCACCAATAGACTTCCTGTAGGTCATGGCACATCTTGGTGGCACATGGATAGATAGAATATCTAGAACCATGAGCTTCATGCAACATCTGCTCCCTCAAGTCACTAGCATCCGGTACACACAAATGACCCTAATATCGGAGCACACCATCTCCCCCTTGGGAGAAGACCTCAGCCTTCTGATTCTGGACTACTTCCTTCAAATTCACCAAAATAGGATCCTCGTCTTTCCTAGCCTTAAAATCGGTCACTAGAGATGATTCTGATCCATTCTAAACAATGACACCACCATCAATCTAGTCAACCAGATGAACTCCTAGTCGTGCAAGTCGTTGCACATCCTCTACTTACTCTTTCCTTTCCTCATCTATATGAGATACACTCTCCATGGAAAGCCTGCTAAGAGCATCTGCCACCACATTTTCCTTTCCTGGATGATAAAGAATACTCATATTATAATCTTTAAGAATCTCAACCACCTCTTCTTTCATAGATTTAGATCCTTTTGGGTAAACACATACTGTAGGATTTTGTGGTCCGTAAACACATCTACATGAACTCCGTGCAGATAGTGTCTCCAAATCATCAAGGCATATACTACCGTCGCCAACTTAAGGTCATGAGTCAGATAGTTCTTTTCATGGACCTTCAGTTTCCTAGCATCATAGGCTATAACTTTACCGTGCTGCATCAATACATAGCCAAGGCTGATCCTCAAAGTGTCACAATATACCACAAACCCATCGGTGCCCTCAGGTAGGGTCAACACTGGTGCTGAGGTGAGTCGAGTCTTAAACTATTGGAAGCTCTTCTCACAAGCCTCTGACCATTGAAACTTCACTTTCTTCTGGGTCAATGTAGTTAACGAGGTTGTAATGGATGAAAACCCCTCAACAAATCTCCGATAATAACCAGCTAAACCAAAGAAACTCCTGATATCCGAAGGATTCACCGGTATAGGCCAATTCTTCACCACTTCTATCTTTTGAGAGTCTACTTGGACCCCCTCACTTGACACCACATGACTTAGAAAGGCCACTGAGTTCAACCAAAACTCACATTTGCTGAACTTAGTATACAACTGGCGATCCTTAAGAGTTTGCAGCACCACCCTCAAATAAGCAGCATGCTCCTCCACGCTCCGAGAGTATATGAGAATATAAGCTATGAACACAATCACGAACATATCCAAATATAGCTTGAACACCCTGTTCATCAAATCCATAAAAGCTGCAGGCACATTTGTTAGTCCAAAAGACATAACTACAAACTCATAGTGACCATACCGAGTCTTGAAGACTGTCTTCGGGATGTCACTCTCCCGAACCCAGAGCTGATGGTATCTGGATCTGAGGTCTATCTTCGAAAAGCACTTCGCACCTTAAAGCTGGTCAAACAAATCATCAATCCTAGGGAGAGGATACTTGTTCTTGCTTGTGACCTTGTTCAATTGCCGATAATCAATACACATTCGAAGAGAACCGTCCTTCTTGCGAAAAAAGAGGACTGGTGCACCCCACGGGGATTTGATAGGTCTGATGAAACCCTTATCTAGGAAGTCCTTCAGCTTCTCCTTCAACTCCTTTGGATCAGCTTGAGCCATTATCTAAGGAGGAATAAATATAGGTTGCGTATTGGGAAGGAGGTCAATACCAAAATCAATCTTCTGCTCTGGTGGGATTCCCGATAAATCACCTGGAAACACTTCTGGATACTCACACACTATGGGAACTGACTGGATAGTCAAGGTTTTGGACATAGCATCTTTAACCCTAACTAGATGGTACATGCAACCCTTAGAAATCATCTTTCTGGCCTTAAGGTAGGAAATGAAGTAACCTACAGGAACAGCTGAACAACCCTTCCACTCTAGGACTGGCTCATCCGAAAATCTGAACTCTACTACACGGTTTTTACAATTGACTGAGGAATAACATGCATGTAGCCAATCCATGCTGAAGATAACATCAAAATCTATCATGGATAGTTTTACCAAATCTGCTGAGGTGACATTCTAAAGGACTGTGATAGGGCAATTTCTATAAAATCGTCGAGCTATAACTGATTCACCGACTGGAGTAAAGACTGAGAAGGGTTCTGATAGGATTTCGGGACTGACTCCGAAACTATTAGCAACATAGGGTGTAACAAAATATAAAGTAGACCCTGGATCTAACAATGCATATACATCAAGGTGGAATACTCGTAACATACCAGTGACTACATCTAGGGAGACCTCTTGCTCCTAGCGAGATGCTAGGGCATAAAATCTATTCTGGCACTGGCCACCACCTGCACTGGTGGATGCACCCTACTGAGCTGAACATGTTGGTGCTACTGCTAAGCTGCTATCCTTAGTACGACCTCTACCATCACCCCGTCTAGCCAACAAACACTCTCGACGCCTATGCCCGGGTCTACCACACCCAAAACAGATATCTTACCCAATCAGGCACTCCCCTGTGTGATTCTTGCCACACTTCCTGAAAGCCAGGAAAGCACGCTCTGTTTGCATGTTACACTGGCCCCTCCAACTTGAGGCTCTGCTCCTCTGATCATCTCGCGCTCTGGTCGATGGATTGGATGATGATGGCGCTCGAGCTAATGACCTATGATGAGACTTCTGGCGATGTCCGTGTAACATTCTAGAAAATTTTTGGTAATTATTTGATGTTTGTATGCTATGTTAAGTGAAGTACGGGTTGTATATTGGACGTATATGAAAAGGGAAATGTGTATGAATGGAAAACCAAAGAGTATGTGAACTTTATAAGTTAGGATAGAGTTTAAATGATCATATCTCCAAATATGTAATGAACTAGAAGCGCCACGACCTATCAAATTAAAGATCTTTGAGTCTAGTTTTCAGAACATCAAATGGCTCATTAATAAGAGTTTGGAGTAAAATGTTATAGGCGTTTTACGGTGGCACTACCGGGCAGTGACATGACCACTGCCCTAAAAACGACCACCGCCCAAACACCTTTATATTTTATGTTTTGTGTTGTGAGATCATTTTTAACTTTTCTAGATTTGAGATGCTTGCTTACCCTCTGAAATCCTCTCTCTTTTCCAGTAGCAAAGCCTAAGAAATCAAGAGGAAATCCCTGAAGAAAAAACCATTAAATCTTAAGCAAAAGTTGATGGAAGTGAAGGCAACGTTGTGGTGAAGTTGTTGCTGCCTTGTAGCTTCATTTTGGCAGTGTTGTTGCTGCG